>JAGRRI010031410.1:0-11237 GCA_018584345.1 Thuja plicata
AAAGATTAGTATATTAAACTATTGAAAAATATATGACATTTCCTTCTAATTAATATGGTGGCATTGCCCTCCATCTATTAAAATTTATTTCAAACATTAGTAGTTCGATATTATTAAAATGAAAAATGAAAATATTTATGAATAATATGCAAATCAAAATGGTATTATTTAAATACTAAATCTTATACATTAAAATATTGAAAAATATGGTGGCATTTCTGTCCATATATTAAAACTATATTTCAAATAAAAGAATAATATTATTTTTAAATTAAAATATTTAAATATTACCCTATAAATGTAATATATTAAAATTTTAGAAAATATGACGACATTGCCATCCATAGAGAAATATTATAAACTAAAACCAATACATTATACAGTAAATTTTAACTATAAATCTAAAACATTAAAAAGTAAATAAAACATTACAACATTATAAACTAAATCTAAAAATCTAAATGGTAACATTGCCTTCTATATTTTAAAATACTAAAAAGTAAATATAAATATTAAACCTAAATCTAAATATAAATATTTAAATTATATACAAAAACAAAGTAATAAAATAAATAAATATGAAAGACTCTTCAAATTCCTCTTTGCATGCTTGTCTCTCCAAATCCAAAAAAGTATGCAATTTTTTTTAAAATTAATTTTCTTCTCTTTTATTTTCGGCCTTTTACGGTCTTATATTTCTATTTTATTTTAATTTCAAATTTTTCTAATGTCATTTGGCATTTTTGAAGTTTACAAAAGCAAAGTAATTAAATAAATAAATATGAAAGGCTTTTCAAATTCTTCTTTGCATGCTTGTCTCCCCAAATTCATCTCCAAATCCGAAAAAAACATGCAAATTTTTTTTGTAAAATAAATTTTCTTCAAATGTCATTTGGCACTCCTTTATTTTCGGCCTTTTATGGCTTTATATTTCAATTTTTTATTTTATTTTCAGATTTTTCTAATGTCATTTGACATTTTTGAAATTTTTTTTAAAAATTAAAATATTAAAAAATAATATTTAAATCAAAATGGCAATATTTAAATAATAAATATAATATATTAAAATTTTTAAAAATATGGCAGCATATAAAAATATTATAAATTAAAATTAATCATTATAAAATAAATCTAAAACATTAAAAAGTAAATCTAAAATTAATTTATAAAATATATCTAAAACATTAAAAAATAAATGAAAATATTAAAATATTAATTATAGACTAAATCTAAATCTAAATGACAATATTGCGCTCCATATTTTAAAATACTAAAAAGTAAATGTAAATATTAAACCTAAATTTAAATCTAAATATTAAATCTAAATCTAAATATTTAAACTATATACAAAAATAAAGTAATTAAAAAAATAAATATTTCACCTTTAAATCTCCTCCAAAACTATCTCTTCAATTAATTAAAAAAATAAATATTTCAACTTTAAATCTCCTCCAAAACTATCTCTTCAATTCTCCTCCAAAGCTCACATGCTCGTCTCTACAAAACAACAAATTAAATGAGGAAAGAACAATTTGAGAGCATCTCCTCATCTTCCCCAAAGGACACCTCTTTACATGTCTAGTAACATTAAAAAGTAAATCTAAAATTAATATATAAAATATATTTAAAACATTAAAGCATTATAGACTAAATCTAAATCTAAATGACAATATTGTAAATATTAAACCTAAATCTAAATCTAAATCTAAATCTAAATATTTAAACTATATAAAAAAATAAAGTAACTAAGCAAATAAATATTTCACCTTTAAATCTTCTCCAAAACTATCTCTTCAATTTTCCTCCAAAGTTCTCTCCATCTTCTTCAAAGGATGCCTTTTTGCATGCCTTGTCTCTCAAAATCCGAAAAAACATGCAATTTTTTAAAAAAAAAATAGTTTTCTTCAAATGCCATTTGTCATTCCTTTATTTTCGGCCTTTTATGACCTTATATTTTTATTTTTATTTTTATTTTATTTTTAGATTTTCCTAATGCCATTTGGCATTTTTGAAGTTTTTTCTTTTTGTAATTTATTTTTTTGTAACTCCCACCAAATCTTTTTTTTTAATTTTTATTTTCGGTTTTTATCAATGCCATTTAGCATTTTCGGTTTTTATTGTAACTGTCAGGAATGCCAACCACTTCTTTTTTATGTACACGGAATATTCCTAAGAATATGCCTGTGCTGAAATTCAATTTGTGCTCCCATTGTAAGAACGCCTCTCGACGTAACAATGTCATTTGGCATTTTCGATTTTTATTGTAACTGTTAGGAATGTCAACCACTTCTTTTTTATGTACATGGAATATTCCTAAGAATATGCCCGTGCTGGGAATTCAGTATAATTTAGGCTTGTGTGAAAGTGATATTTTAAAAGATTTTTTTCTTATTTGTTAGATTTTAATATATCATATTTAAACTTTGAGCATTTGTGAAAGTGATATTTTAAAAGATTTTTTTGTAATATATTAGCTTTAAATTTAGGTTTGTGTGAAAGTGATATTTTAAAAGATTTTTTTCTTACTTGTCAGATTTTAATATATCATATGTAAACTTTGAGCATTTGTGAAAATGATATTTTAAAAGATTTTTTTTTGTAATATATTAGCTTTAAATTTAGGTTTGTGTGAAAGTGATATTTTAAAAGATTTTTTTCTTACTTGTGAGATTTTAATATATCATATCTAAACTTTGAGCATTTATGAAAGTGATATTTTAAAAGATTTTTTTGTAATATATTAGCTTTAAATTTAGGCTTGTGTGAAAGTGATATTTTAAGAGATTTTTTTCTTACTTGTCAGATTTTAATATATCATATCTAAACTTTGAGCATTTGTGAAAGTGATATTTTAAAAGATTTTTTTGTAATATATTAGCTTTAAATTTAGGCTTGTGTGAAAGTGATATTTTAAAAGATTTTTTTCTTACTTGTCAGATTTTAATATATCATATCTAAACTTTGATCATTTGGACTTTATTTAATATTTTAATATTAATTAATATTATAGTATAAAAGTTAAATAGAATGAAAAGTATCTATTTATTTTTAAAATTACTTTTTAAAAATTAAATTAAATTTATTAATATAATGTATATCATTATTTGAGATTGATAGTTTGTAATTTATTAAGATTGGAGAGTGTTTTTATATTCAATTGGGTTTATTTTTATATCAAAGGCGTTCTTTATATGAAATAGATGACATACTTTTTTAAATCAATGATTGGGAATTGAGGACCCTTTGTGCCTTCCTCTATCATTCCTGGTTAATTGCTCTTGATGTGGCTACTTGAATGCAAGAATTTTTAAAGCGAAGTAAAAAAGATGAAATCAGGTTGTTTTATGTGGTTTTTAGGATCAAATACAAGTGAGCAGATCACTTCTCCACTTTCAATGTGGCTTTGTGGACCCACAAGTTGCAAGCAACCATTATGTGTGCTAACTAGATTATTGGCTTCAAGACAAACCATGTAACAATTCACTTATTAGTTTATTCAATCATAAATATGATAAATATGGAAACTAGCAATCACACCTTGGTGTGCAATGGGTATGTCCAAGAGGTGTGGAAGGTGAAATAGGAAAATTTTTGGTCTATTAGTTAAATACATTTGTGAAGTACATGAGGTCAATTGCCATTCCATTTAGCAAATGATGTTGCTTGTGCAACAAAGGCCTCAATGGAGAAGAGATAAAATCAAATCAACTATACATCCACTTAAAAAGATCCGAACACAAGTGAAAGAAAACCTTTGAATTAGTTAGATAATCAAACTCCACTAGTAACATGCTCAAGAGAAAGAGGGAGAGATAGGGATAGAAAGATGTAGAGATAAAGGTAGTAAGAAAGAGAGAGGGGCGAGGAGATACAAGATAGATAAGAAGATAGAGATAGATATGGAGTGGAAGATGGAGAAAGAGGAGAGTATAATAGTAAATCAATCTAGTAGTACTTAATGTAATATAATAGCTTTAACTTTAGGTTAATGTGAAAATATATATTTTTAAAGATTTTTTTACTTGTTAAATTTTAATATATCATATCTAAAGTTTTAAGCATTGAAATTTATTTAATATTTTAATGTAAGTTATTATAACAATATTCATAAAGGGCTTGAAATGAATAACTTCATAAAGACCCTTATCATCTTGTATGCTATAGAGAGGTTGTGTTCTTGGTTGGAAAATGATTATTTGTGAATCTAATTTACAAGTGGTGGTGAATGTGTTGAATCTATTACATTTTTTCACATTCCTAAGGAGTGAAATAGAGTAGTGGATTGCTTGGCCAAATGGGCATTTGGAGGAATGCAAGTTGAAATGTTAAATGTTGGGGATATGGAACATTTGCCTTTAGATTTATCTCAAGTGTTAGAAAAATTAACTATGGAGGATAGGAATGTGTAATTGGTTGTTCTTTGTTGGTCATTGACCATTCTTTCTTTGTAGCTCTCTTTTATATATTTTTTTATTAGAAGTATTAATAATAAAACTTTGAAAAATATTGGAGGAAAATTAGAATGAGTTTGACTTGTTCTGAAAATATCTCCTACTTATCAATTGATGAGCTAAAAGGGCTCTTTATCATGAATGGTTCGTAAGGCACAACATTCCTCAAGGTTTTGCAAATGGGATTGCAAACCAAGTGGGTTTAACCTTGAAGGAAACTTCATGTCTTGAGCTAGAGTAGTACTAGGATGGGCGATATACTGAGAATGGTAAACCTATACACGTAGATGAGACGAGTGCTAAGTATTCCATGAGTTCTTGTAAACTACTACTCATAAAATATATATATCAATGACTTTGACTCAAAAACTACACAGTTACAATAACTATTTTTTATTTGCCTTAATTTAATTGCTATCAAATATAATATTATTAAAAAATAATAATTAATACAATACATTTTATTATTCTAATATTTCAAAAACAAGAACAATACCACCGGCACCATGTGGCCTTTAAGTCTGTATACAACTAAATCACTGCTGTAAAGTTGTGTCACAAAATATATAAAATTGCCCGAGAAAACGGGGTTTTAGAGCGAGCAAAGAAGCGGATGAGCATTTTCAAAACATTTTAACTTGGCAACGAAGGGATCGCAGTGCGAAATGTGCTTGAAATTATGTTTGCCCACAACTGAAGGTGCACATCGATTCTTCTTTCCCCTGTAAATTGTTTTGATTTCTGTAAATGTAAAGCAGGGATTCAATGTGTTCTTCTTATCAATATTGCAAATTGAAATGCGTGTTTGCAGGGCGTTCGTCAGAGGAATCATTACACTCCAAGTACCAGATTGCCCTGAAAACAGAATCATTTGAGGAATTCTCCGAGGAAGTCCGCAAAAATATTGATTTTACTCCCTCCCAATCCCCTTCTGATATCAGAAATCCCCTGCAACAATTGCTTTTGTTCGATGAGGAATATATCAAAACCCATGTTCTTCACCAATACATCAACAAACCAGAGCTACAGAGATTGCTATCACAATATTTTAGCAATACCCAGAATGCTTTTGAGCTCTGTGCCTGCCTTCTGAAGAGCTCCCATAACGCTAGGATGAATTACAAGGCCATTCGAGATATAAATCTCAGGCTGCAATCTACAGATTTTGATTTTCAGGAAGAAGAATGCCGTCGTATCAGAGAAGATTTCATGGTATTTGTTGAGCGGGAAAACCCATTTGGGCAGGCTGCCGATTTCGACAAAATGTGTAATTCATTGGAGGAATTGAATCAACTGCCGGAATTGAGGCCAGGAAACAAGTGGAAGCTTTTTTGGGTTGCAGAAAAACAGAGCGCACATCTGGTTGCTGCCGCCAGGGGGATTTATGTGCTGAAAAATCACCTGAAAACCACCAGAATGCTGGTTGCTGGGCTGTTTGATGAAGTCCAAAGCACTAAAACTATAATGGGTATTTGCCTTGCAAGAGAAGATGAAGTTTATCCCCTTCAACAAGTTGGAATACTTTTGGGGAAAAATGATAGTAAGTTTGGGCAAAGGTTGGATGAAATTGAAGAACAGGGCTGCCTGTGTTTGCACAACATTAACAGAGCAAGGAAGCTTCTTCTTCAAATCCACCGTTAAAACCCCCCAAACCTATTTCTGCCCTTCATTCATTTGATCAATGTTCAGATATTTGATTTTTTCTGAGCATTTTAATTTTATTTCTTTCTTTCGACTCTTCCAGAAGAGAAATTAGCATAGATGTTTTTGGATTTGACTGTATAAAATTGCAGTCAAATTCAGAAACATCTCAGAAATTAATTTCAAATGTACTTTGACAATGGTAAATCATTTTTATCTGATTTCATTCCACTGGAATTCTTGGTTTGATTCATTGAATTAAACTAGACCAGCTTATATTATGGATGGGGGAAATTTTATTATTTGTAAAGAGAGATTTTTTCTTATGATATAAAAGAAAAATATAATATTTATATAATTTAAGACTATTTTTAAGGTGGTTTTAAAGAGACTTTGTGATCTATCAAGAGGATGATACAAGAGGGCTCAACAAGACTTTTTTTTCCTTTTCATTTTTGATATTCTTGAGCTCTCTTGTATTATTATGATGGATCATAGAGTGTGATCCAAAATCTTGTCGAAAAAAGTTCCAACACAATCTGTTCAGAATTTTTTTTACAATTATCTCTATCCATTGTATATCCTTAATTAGAGAGATTTTTATTTTCTATTAGATGCATTTTATATTTATATTTTCGATCATAATAATGATCTATCATAAAAAAAAAAATGATCTATCATCAAGAAGTGAAGAATTATTACTTAATTTTTTTATAAATTGAAAGTTTTATTTATTATATGTCTGAAAAAATATGTCTCCAACACAATTTCAAATTAATATTCTTAATAAAAGACATTAAATTTTATCGTTTCTACTTCTACATCTTTATTAAAACATTCTATTACAATTTTTGTCTTTATAATTTACTCAACAAACATTTTATTTTTTAATTGTACAAATATAATTTGATATACTTCACATACAATAATCTGAAATATATATTTAACTTATCATCTTGAATTTATCAAGCAAAGTTGCCAGCTATTAGCTGGACTTCTACACTTAAGTAATGTCTGTACACGACAATTGCATCTCTATTCAATGAATGATTAGAAAGTGTTGCTAGATAGAATGTGTGTTGAGAAAATGTAGCATTGATGTTTTAATATACTTGTAATAAAATTACTTAAAAATATCAATCACACCTTAGTGTACAATGGGAACACCGTAGAGTTAAGGAAAGGTCATTTAAGTATGTGCCCTTTTGTTTGTCACTCATTCTCATCCTCTCTATATCTCCTTTTGTTTGTATCAATATATCTCACCATCTATATATCTCTCTTGCTCCCCCTCTCTGTCTCCCTCTCTATCTCCCTAGATCTCTTTATATCTTTACCTCTTGATCTATCTCTAACTCTCTATCTATTTTTCCCCATCCTCCCACTTTATATTCATCCATATCTCTATCCAACCATTTCTCTCCATCACCCCCTTCCTACACCTTTTAATATTTACATCTCTATATTTCTTCTCCCATCTCTCTCTCTATATGTATATCTATCTTGTCATCTCCCTATCACTCTTTATGCCTATATATCTCCTCATTTCTACCTCTCTCTATTACTTTCTACTTATATCTTTATCTGCACTCTCCCCCATCTCTCCATCTTCCATTTGTGCTCTCCCCCCCTCTCTCCTCTCCATGTCCCTCTTCCTCTCAATCACTCTAAATCACTCTCTAAACCGTGTATTTAAGTAGAGTGGATAGTGTAAATACAAATAGACAATTGAAGATTATCACTTTGAGAAAGTACATGTGGCGAATAAGGTAAATTAGCTTAACATATTAAATACTCGGCCTTTATTACTACATGAGATCATATCAGAAGAGAAAAATTTGCCCAATCCATATTTTCTCCACACGAAGATACCAAATAATGTATAATATTTTAAATATTTTTAATAGATTTATTTTAAAATTCAAAATAATGAAATATAGATTTAAAGGTAATGAAAAATTGTAACAATGAAATGGGGAAATTAATTTTTTTTATAATTTTAATTAATTAAATGGATTTTTTTTTCTTTTAAACTATAATATTAATAAAAAATTAAATTTATTCAAATTAATTTTTTTTTTAAATATTATTAAAGATTTTCTTAGTAAAAATAAAATTTTAAAGTCCATCTTTTATCAAAATCTAGAAATAAAATGATTTCATTTTTTTCCTTTTAAATACCTAAATTATTGTATATAAATGAAATATTTATCTCAAATTAATTTCAATGTAGTATTAAGGTAAAAATTATATCAATGTATCAATATATCTCACCATCTATATATCTTTATAACTCTTCCTCTATTTCTCCCTCTGTATCTCTCTAGATCTCTTTCTATCTTTACCTCTTGATCTATCTCCAACGCTCTATCTGTTTTTCTCCATCCTCCCACTTTATATTCATCTATATCTCTATCCAACCATCTATCTCCATCACCCCCTTCCTATACCTTTTAATCTTTGCATATCTATATTTCTTCTCCCATCTCTCCCTCTATATGTATCTCTAGTCATCTCTATATTAAGTTGGTAATTTGGTTAAAGGCCTTGAGTTTTTGATTCAACCCCCCAGTTGTGTGTGCTACATTTATTCTAATAGAGGGAGACATAGCTTAATAGATATAGACAAAGGTTAGATATAGATAAAAAGAGATGAAGAGGGAAGAGATGGAGAGGGATAGATAGATTCATATAGATGGAGATAGGGAAATTTATATATATATATATATAGAGAGAGAGAGAGAGAGAGAGAGAGAGAGAGAGAGAGTATTTCTTGTGTGTTTAATTTATGTACATTACAATAAGGAATAACACATGACATGCAATATTCACACACACCAATAGAATTAAGATCATCAAATAAAACTATGATTGGGCATCGTGCCCCCTCCAAAGTAATGCTCAAAAAAATTGAAGACCAAAAGAACAACTGAATATTATACAATAACTTTTGTGTGTTTAATTTCTATACATTATAATAAGGAATAACACATACATACAAGATTCATACACATCAATAGCACTAAGATCTTCAAATAAAACTACGATTAAGTATGCCATGCCATCCAAAGTTACTCAAGGCAATGATACAAATAAGATTAGTAGGAGAGATGGAGGGACATATGGAGTGAATAATAAGATATAAATAAAGAGGAAGCGGGAGAAAGCCAGAGACAAATGAGGTGATAAAGACAAGTAATAGCAAGAGAAGGTGAGAGCGATACTAATAGAGAGGGAGAAATTGTGTGTTTTTATTTTTTCAATTTTATTTTTAATGTTTTAACATTAGATTTTATTAATTTTTCTTATTATTTCACATTTTTACTTAAACATTCCATTATCTTAACATAGTAATTATAAGATTTTGTTCCGTGACTAAACTAAAAATAATTTAATATTACATTTTTTAACGTTAAATTGTTAAATTTTTTTATATTAATTTAAAATAGTATTATATATTTATATTCAATATTTGATAATATATTAAATATATAAGTAAAATTAAATAGCAAAAATATTTAAATTAAAAAGCATATTCTTTTACATATTAAAAATATACTTAATATTTACATTATATAATAAAATAAAACTAAATATCTAATAATAAATATGGTTATAATATAAATTTTATTTAAAGTAAAAATGCAATTAATTTGTTTTACTTACTAGATATATAATAATTGTATTAAAATTGATAAAAAGAAATATTTTGTATATTGGTATATTTCTTCGTCCACAATAATAATTCGGTCTTATTGGCCGGTCAAACACACAGTTGATGACAATACAAGTTGAAATATGTTTGAATAGTAAACTGCTGACATAGCAGTTTGAAGAGCATGGAGACCTCGAAACTCCAAAATTTCTTATCAATCACGATTTACTGAATTAACTCGCATACAGAAACAACAAAAAAAAAATCGCCAAAATCCGACATGCAGTTTAGGATCTACAAAGGCTCGAAGTTACAATGTACCTTAACCATACACGTTATTCTAACTCTACCCAACTAATAACACCTACGGGAGAGGGACAACTGGTCGTACCGGCCAAGTTTAACTATTAGATTAGTAGAGAGCAATTGAAAAGACAAGTCAAACACGTGGCAGGCAGAGGATAACAAGTTCGCATGGGCCCATATTTGAGGGGAAATAAGATGTGCGTGTCCTTGGTTGCTCAGCCCTACCCCTCCAGCAACGACTTCATACTTCTTATATGAGAAGTATGATCTATTATTTAAAATTGGTGGTTGACAGATCATAAAAGGGAATGGACGACCACTCAAAACATTAGATATTGAAAACCCTGATACTATTCGTAAGATGCATATTAAAAGATGGACGGCGAATTTAAAGCTTGGCGGATTCGTAGACGCGCTTCATTCTCACAACGCAACCTGAAAATTCAATGCCAGATATTATTTTCCCAACGAAGATCTTAAAAGGTGTGGCGGATGTGGGGGGAATTTAAATTCCCTTAAGCGCAAGAGTTTCTTGAAACTTGCAAAAGATGCTTCCAGGCCCTGTGGCGAGCTAGGGTTTGAAGCTTCAAATCGGCTTTGCTTCTGAATTTTCAGCTTGAATTTCACCGGTTTGGAAAATTTTTACTCGTGGCTCGAATTCGCCTGGTGCAGGTCGGGAACAGATTGTTTGGAACAAGATCGAATTTATGATTGTTATTTTTCATTAATGACAATGAAGAGATGGGATTTTTCGGTTGTTTATTTTCATTTATGAGAATGAACAGATGGAAATTCAATATATGCTTTTATGTGGTCTGAGTTTGTTTCCCGGGTAAAAGCACAATAATCTGTCACCTTTTAGGACAACTTATCAGCACAGCTGAATTTTAGTATTTCTAACAAAAAATTAATTTTGGCCAAACATATGGTCTAGCTAGATTCATTATAGTTAAGTTAGATAAGGTTTTTAACTTTTCCAATTGGAAATTCCTATTAAATGCATGTTTTATACCACTTTGAGGCCAATTACCGTAGAAATAAAATTATTTCAGAAAATTGACGTTTCAATAACTCTAAGACTTTTTAATGATATTTTTTTTAAAATACAAAAATACCCTTTTGTAGAGATCAGAGTCAAGAATATCTCTTATAGATTTTATAGTGTTTTAATTATACATAGTCTA
>JAGRRI010031484.1:0-12125 GCA_018584345.1 Thuja plicata
AAACACTCAATAGATTATAATTCAATCCATTTACCCAATAAGCATTTTCACATTTTATCTGGTTATTCAACATTATGGTTCCTCTACCTTCAATTGGACAAGGTGTGTCATTACCCATTCTTACTGAGCCACCTTTATAGTATTCAAAAGTCTCAAAATTTTGCTTGTCACTGGTCATATGGTGAGTGCATCCACTATCTATGATCCAGACATCATTTTTGCTAACTTTATATATGAGTGCAGTTTCTACATACCTTTCTTCATCATCATCTAAATCATCTTTTACTGCCACAAACATCATCTTGATGTCTTCCTCAGATTCGGTGTTAGTATCATCCTCTTTGCATTTTTATAGGTAATTGACCTTCTTTCCTTTGTCCTTGTAGTCTCAAGTATCTCTTCTTTTTTATTTTCGGTAGCTTTTGTAATCACCTCTGTCAGACTTCTTTTCAAATGGTCTGTCATTACTTTTGTCATATTTTCTTCTGTTTTGACATCTTGCAGCAAATTGTCCAATCTCTTTACAATTAAAACAAAAAAGTGGTAATTTACCTTTGCCTCTCTGCATTCTTCTTTCCATAAGTGCTTCAATTTCATCAAGATCTTCTTCTTCACTTTCACTATCACTATCTTTTCTCATAGTGTGTTTATGACTTGATTTACTTATTCTTAAAGAAGATTTGAATGCAGATTCTATGTTTGGTAAGACACTACTATCAAAATTATTCATCTCAAATGAAATCATTCTTCCAATCAAAATATCTAGAGTAACATTGTTATTTGTTGCTGCTATGATTTCTTGAATGACATATACTCTAATAGCATAAGTAGGTAGTAAGGTTCTTAGAATTTTACTTACCACTATATCTTCTTCTAGTACACCTCCAACTCCTTGGATAGCATTGACTACCTCTTTGATTCTTATGTTGTACTGTGTCATGTTTTCACCTTCTTTTATTTTGAGGTCATCAAACTTTCCTCTAAGGCTCTCTACCTTGGCTCTCAAAACATTCTTGTCACCACCATGTACAAGCATCAATTTGTCCCACATCTTCTTTGCAGTCTTGCAGGTTTTGACATCTTCAAATTCAACATCGAAGAGTGAGGAAGCAAGTTCTATCATCATGTAGTTGTGCTCATGCTTCTCTCTCATTTGTTCAACTATGGATGCTCCTGTGGGCAACACATATTCATTATCTAAGTATTGAGTAACATCATTTTCAATACCTGATAAGTGGAGACTTATTCTACTCTGCCATGAAGCAAAATTATCTTTGTTCAACTTGGGCACATCTAATCTATTCATCTTGTGATCTTTAGCTTAGGTCTTGAAATCTTCCTTCTAAGCACACAAGCTCTGATACCAATTGTCAGTAATAACTGAGAGGGGGGTGAATCAGTGGCCTCAAAAATTAATCATTAGATCAACCCTTAAAACTTATAACCACAAATTATGTCTCTAGTTATCCTCTGTCCTACAAGATGAATGCCTTGAAATACTTATATCAATTTACTACTTGTCGGATTGCTTTATAAATCTCTCTTCTATATGATTACCAATAAGAAGTCAACTATTTACCAAAACACAGTAAATATGCAGAGTATACCGATAAATCCAGAATTTTATTTGTGAAATGTAAAACAGTAAAGTAATGAAACATTAACACATAATACATGGATTTTTAATGTGGAAACCATGTTAAGGGAAAAAACCACTGGGACCGGTACCCCAAATGTTCACTCTTTTGAAGTGAGCTCTGTTAGGAGCCAACCCTGTTAAAGGTTACAAACATACTATTAGGTGTGACCTTGTTAGAGGATTTAAAAGATAGTTTGTCACCTAGTATCTGACATCTAATTCTACCATCCTTGATCAAACTCTCACTTGGCCTATCAATAGGTATCAGGCATATCCAATGCTACTTTTATCATTATACTTTTTGATATTCCTTGGGATGTATCTCACTTACAAAAGACTTTTAAGTCATGCTCGGTTAAGAGACTTGATGCTTCAATGGTTAAACTGAAACATTAATGATTTGTTCATACATACAACTTGAATTGCAGATTTTTAGATCTTTTGTAAGTTCATTACCTCTCTGATCAATATAATAAATTCTTTACCTTTTCTCCACACTTTTCTGTTGTGTGATGTTGTCTCACTGTTCGTCGGTGTCTACAGAATCTAGCTCTTTCTTCAGCTCATTTGATCAGGTCTGAATGAAGACTTTCTTGTCCTTCAAAATTTCTTTAGCATCTTCCCTCTTTTCTCTTCACCCCACACTCAATTCGTAATGAATTTGGTTTGTCTCTATATAGACATGATTTACCTTTTCTTGGATTTCTTTATTCTTGGCGTGATCCACAATTCCCGCCAATTAGATTTAAATAAAACTCCATTTTTATCTCAAAGAGATCTTCTTGCCAACTGGAGAAAGCAACTTTAAATCAATTACTTATCTCCGTCTTTATCTGGATGATTAAAACAATGATAAGTATCATTTTAGGCCAACTTTAGCTCTTGACAGCTAAGCATTTTTTATTTTCTGAACTCTCTGTTCTGTCAGTCAACACTTCAGTTAATCATCGGTGATAACTGACTATTTCGTCGATGTGACTTCAGTTGTCATCGAGATCTTCATCCTTATCTTTTCTGTCGAGAAACACTGTAATTTTATCCATCGGGTTACTCTGTGTTTTTCTCATCTGGCAACACTGTGAATTTGCTCGTTGATAATGCTATGCATTTGTTCGTCGGGTAACACTATGACTTTGCTCTTTTACTTTGTCCGTCGGTGTGCACTCCGTTGGTGTATATAGTCACTTAGTGAATACTTGACTTATATGCATTACTGGTAGCATAGCCTTTGATTCATTGGTTCTTTGAAGTCTTTGGCAATATTTCCATGACCATATAGATTATATCAAGTTGACATCAATGATAATACAATACATTAACTGATTTAATGCCTTGCATGATCATCCACTTAACATCTTCAAACATTCAATCAGTTACAGTCATCATAAAATACTATGAGAGTAAATTGTTTTTAAAGCTTGCTAAAATTGAAAATTACAATCTTGGTTTGATTTCAATTATATTGGTGCTCATTAAACCCATAATTGTAAATAGTATTTGAGTAGCTTTAAAATGACAATTAAATGATGAATGCAAACTTCAAAAATGGTTATTGAATGACACACACAAATCTCAATGTGTGGTGAAGGACAAATGAAAACCTCATGATTTGTTTTCCTGTATTTTTGTCAATATTTTTCAACACATTAAAAGATGTTGACGTGGACAAGCATAATAGTAGTGAGAAGATGTAGTAACGTAGACTACAAAACTCATCATATTTATGACACTCAAACTTCTATAACAAACGAGCCTTGTCAACACTAAGTCATGATGAATAGAGGAGATGGCCTAACTGTTTTTATATCTAAGGAATAATTTTTGGGGATAATTTTAATATCATATGGTTATTTAAGTGCTTCACCAAAGAGCCCATTTCAAACTCTTATTCCCACTATAATATCTTGCTCCATTATAAAACTCTCTCCCCTAGTATGTGTGGTATGAATCATTCCTTTTAATCATGAAATGGTATGTTAGTAGTGCACTTTAAATGGTACTTTAAGTATTAAAATTAGCCATTTTTACCTTATATGATACTACTAGGCTTGTTAGAGATTTGTGATCAAAGAGTAGAAAACTTGTAGTCTTAAAAGAGAGCTCACAAGTTCACATATTACAAGGGTAGGATATGTTTACCACATCTGAAGTGTTGCAAGGTGGTTAGATGTATAACATGATTTAATTAAACATTTTTATTGTTATTATTTATTGGCAATGTTTCAAGTTTAGATTGTGTCAGAATTTTTGTATCAATGTTTTGAATCACACTTTGTGAAATGACATGGCAAGAGCAAGGTCAAACAAGAAAAATAAAAGGATGGATGAAGGTACCAAGAGATAAAAATAGAACAAACTAAAATTATCCAAGCTCAACTAAGAACCTTAAGAAAAAGATCAAAAAATAAATAAAACAAAGTATTATATACCATTTTTAGTATATATTTAAGTATATCTATATATTCCTATATAATCAAACTTAAAATAAGAATGACTCATTAATGGCCCTCCAAGGATTAATCCTCCTTCTAAAGGGGCTTTAAAACTAATTTGCAAACCTCCAAAGAAAGAACAGATAAAAATAACTCTGACAAAGCTTTGAAAGGCAATTTGGGGCCATCTAGAGCTTACTACATGGTTAGAGATTAGGCAGGTAACATCCTTATTGTAGGGGATAAAAATTTGGCCGAGGGTACCAATAATGAGGTTGAAGTCCAGGTAGCCCTTCTTGTAATCAAAATGGAAAAGCAATTAAATATTAAAAAGCTTCACTTGGAGGGAGATTCACTGGTTCTAGTCAGTGTGATCATAGAAGGGGATTAAATGTTTGGTATCTCAATAAGTTCATTAGAAAGATTTGTTCTTTGATTGACACCTTTAATGGTTTTAAAGTAACACATGTGAAACGTGAAGGAAATGAAGTCACTGACACAATGTCAAAGGTTGGGATGAGCCTCAAAAGATAGGGGAGAGAAGATATTATTGAATATTTTCAATGTATTAAAGGGGAATGGCTTGATTTGGTCATTTAGAAGCACAATTGGATAGCAAATATCAGTTTACATATATCAAGGAGTAATTATTCTTGGGATTTGGTGGTATACTCCCTACTCACCTCACGCTTGATGAGGCCCAATTTAAATTTGAAATGCCTTTTGTAATATGGGGCTGGTTGTACTTATGGTCTTGAGAGATTCTCTTGAGCCATTTCTTTTCTGCATTTTTCTATCTCTTTTTGGAGAGGGCTTTTTCCCACTGGGTTTTCTTCTTTGTCTTTGGTTTACAAAGATTTCCTTGTATTGGGTACCTGATCAAGCCTTGTTGCCAGGCCCCTTTTTTCCTGCTTTCATAGTTGTGCTAGGTTAGCTTACCCCCTGCGCTTAGCTTAAGGGGGGTGTGTTAGAGTAATCATTAGTTTGCTTATTAATTAAATCATGTTGATTTAATTAATTAAGTTATTACTCTTTAGTGCTTAAGCTTTCTCTTAGGTGCATTAATAATTAATTTTTTTATTAATTATTAATGTGCAACCTAACTTTTTTAGGCTTCAGGGTTTTGTTCACCTTTATAGGTTGAACCTTGTAATTCTTTTTTTGAAAAACTTAGATTATAATTTTGCTCTCTCATTTTGAGTAACTTCTGAGTTCTAATTTTTCCTCTTTCTTCTTCTCTCCTGTAATAGGTTATTTGCATGCAGGTATTCTTGGCGTTCTGTGGATTTGTATTTCTCAAATCCTACATGGTATCAGAGCCACACTGCTGTTGCCTGGTCTGTTGTTTTTGAAGTAGTGATTCGAGGGCAAAAACCATAGCTTTTTGGGGGTTTTCTCCTCAATCTGAAAGAGACACATTTTTCTAGAGCACTTTGAGCAAAAATGAACTCCACCATCCCGCTCAGAAGGCCCGAGAGATCATTTTTTCATATAAAGTTTGCCATTTTTTGCTACAGTGACCTCTGGGAAAAAAATTCTCTCTCCTAGGCCGTACGACATAAATTTCGAGGAGAAAAACTTTCAAAAAATTAGAAAAAAAAAACAAATTTTGTTGTTTTACAAAGTTTTTTTCAAAAAAAAACCAATGTTTCCAAATGTTTGTTGAAAAAAAATCTTTTTACAAACAAAGGAAAAGTTGCGTACCTTTTCAAAAGTACCCTCATGTGTAGCAAGGTACACATATGCAAGAGTGATGTTAGTAGCCGCAAGTCATAGATGGTGATTAAATTTGACGTTCATGAAACCGTCACACAGTTTTGACACTTCTTCAAAAAAGGCAGCCTTCAGTATTTTGGCCAGATCTTTTGCATACGGTGTCCGTTTTCAAAAAAATGAAATATTGTCGGAAAGCTTTTTTCGAGATGGAGACGATGATGCTGGTTTTGTATGTATATTTGGCTATTTGAGTACCTATTTTTAGTGTCAAATTTTCAGATTCCGTTTCCCTCCTCCTTGCACCAGGTTTTGATCTAAATGCAGTAAGGTCAGATTTCTCAGTTTGTTTTTCATTTAAAAGAGTTATCATGGGTTTTTCTTCTCACCCTTCAGTTGTTATTTTGGAATGGGGTAATTATGAGTCATGGGCAAAGGGTATACTTACACATTGTAGGTGGCTTAATATTTTGCCTTATTTGTATGATCTCATACCTGAACCAACCACTTCAGAGGGAAAATTAGCATGGGAAATTATTAGAGATCACATAGTAGGACTTATAGTTTCTAGTGTTGATCATGACACTGTGTTGGCTATATCAGACATTGATTGTCCTCACCCACTTTGGACACGTATTTGGGAGATCTATGGAGACCCTAATCTCTCTCCATTCCCAGAGGATCCTACTTTAGATTGTCTCATACCCATTGCTTGGAGAGAGAATACACCCTTTGATCATGATACTTTAGAGGAGTTTGAGTATTTAGACACCCTTACATGTCTCGATGGATCAGAGGCTTGTCTCATAGTTCCCACTCTTCAGATTGAGACTTCATTAGCATCTCTTATTGCTCCTAATTCTATGCAGCAGGGAATCATACATCTTCCAAACATAGATACTTTGGACTCTTATGTTGCAGACATATATTTCTTGTTTGTTGAGTCTTATACTGTAGATTTGGAGGATTATTTTGAGGACATTCATCTCCTCTACCTTGACACTCAGGTTATCATTGTTCGCCCACCATTATTTGTGTATTCAGTGGTTGCATTTCAGGATTCTCCACATCAGTTTGGATTTAGCATCATTTGTTTCAATTCAGACAGAGAGATTCTTCAGCATCCGATCATGGCACACATCCTGAGATAGATTGGTTTATCACTCTTCACAAGTTTTCTTTGACATCGTCCTTTGGATTTGTTTCTTCCCAAGTGGAGGAATATCATTTTCTGCTTTAGGATCTCATTTTGTATTCTACATCAGGCAACTACCATTGTGACAGGAGTTTCTTCATTCTGGGGGGACTTTGGTGTCTCATCCCTCTCTCATGGGGGGTTGGTTGTACTTATTGTCTTGAGAGAGTCTCTTGAGCCATTTATTTTATGCATTTTTCTATCTCTTTTTGGAGAGGGGTTTTTCCCACTGGGTTTTCTTCTTTGTCTTCGATTTATAGAGATTTCCTTGTATTGGGTACCTGATCAGGCCTTGTTGTCGGGACCCTTTTTTCCTGCTTCCATAGCTGTGCTAGGTTAGCTTACCCCCTGCGCTTAGCTTAAGGGGGGGTGTTAGAGTAATCATTAGTTTTCTTATTAATTAAATCATGTTGATTTAATTAATTAAGTTATTACTCTTTAGTGCTTAAGCTTTCTCTTAGGTGCATTAATAATTAATTCTTTTATTAATTATTAATGTACAACCTAGCTTTTTTAGGCTTTAGGGTTTTGTTCACCTTTATAGGTTGAACCTTGTAATTATTTTTTGAAAAACTCATATTATAATTTTGCTCTCTCATTTTGAGTAACTTCTGAGTTCTGCTTTTTCCTCTTTCTTCTTCTCTCCTGTAACAGGTTATTTGCATGCAAGTATTCTTGGCATTTTGTGGATTTGTATTTCTCAAATCCTACAATATCCCCCTTTCCATTAGTCACACTGGGAATAATTATGAAGTGGTGACATATTAATTTCACTTGAGAATATAAGTAGTAGATCAGAGAAATAACAAAGGTAATCATTAAGCAGAGGGGGGCATTTACTCCTCACATGAATTGGCAAATGTGGAGGGCTTGAAAAGTAATTTGGTACTCATAAAGAAGGTAGAGTCTAGATTTCATGTGGTATAATTAAGTGAAGCAAGGAAAGGAAACTATCATAAGGAAATCATGGAATTGGCTCTATTACCAGATGTTTACAGAGGACAAATAGTGTAAATTGGGTTAAAATGGAAGTGAATTTTATCCTAAAAACTCCAAAGCAACAACAAACCTTCTTAGGGGAGCTTACCATGAAAAGGATGAAGGATATATTTTTGGATGACAATCCACATTTTTGGAAAATATTGGACTTGCCATCGAGGGAAGAGTTCATGACCACTGAGCACAGGTATAGGTCCAATATTGATGTGGTTTCAGTCATGTTTGCCTGGGCATTAGAATTGGGAATGGAAGAAGATGCATTATGGGTTATGCGCTCTTGTGTGCAACCATAATGGACTAGGGGGATGATTCCCATGCAGACATTAATAGAATTATAGGAGTAGAATAAGGAAATTGGAGGATGGGAGGGTATGTTGCAAAGCTTTAATCCCTTTCTCATTTGGAGCACAACAAATAGCAAGGAAAGGAGGAAAAATGAGGCAAGGGGTGGATGAGAATTGCTAAAAGAACATATAGGACAACTCGAAGAAGAAAAAATAGAAAGATCGAGAGCAATGGGAAGCCAAGAAGGCGGAATTGGAAACAAAAGGGGGGTCCTTCATCCCCGAGGGATCGTCAACATATGGAGAAAAGTACAAGGTCAGGAAGTTGAAACCCTATAGCCATCAGGGATGGGGTTTGGATGTTTTAGTTTTTATTAAAGTTCAGTAATTTGGTGGCCCAATTTTGTAATATTATGGGTAGCGATTAGATTTATTTTACTATCTTTAAACACTGATGTTAATATCAGACTTTGCTATTGTAAATCCTCTTGAATGCCCAAATTTTGAAGTAATATGGGTTATACTGTATGTACGGTCTTCAGGGGATTAGTTGTGAGATGGTGTAGTTCCATTTTAATGTATGATACAGATATAAGGAGTAAGTAGATAGATGAAAAAGGCGCTTCATTTATTTTAATATGTAATAGACTTTTTATTATTAAGAAAAAACTAATTATCACCGATAAAGAAAAAAACTTAAAAATAAGAATAAAAATAAAATTTAAGAAACACTTAATGTATAAAACAAAAAAAAAAAAAGATCTATATATAATAAAAACTTGTAAAGAGAAAAAACAATACAAACATCCACAATAAACAAGGGCTCTGTGGAGCTCTAGTCCCTGCCTTGTGCAAGGAAAGAGAAGTAAGAAGCATTGAAAGAGGATATGTAAACATGTTTTTTTAAAGAGAACTAAATTCCATAAAAATAGTTGTCCATACAGTATTAATAGAAGCAATAATTACATAATCGAATAAATGTATCATAATTTCTTAAAATTTGGTTTGAACATTGTCATCAGTAAGCCCTTGGACATTGTCTATTGCATGATGTAGATCTAAGTGTTTTCAACCAGTCAACACTATTGTGTATAAAATGTGTGAATGTTCAAACAACTTGGAAGTAAAGCCCTTTTCTGTGCTTTCAACTGGGCATTGATCCTCTAAATATCCATTGTAATGGTCACCTTTTTCAATATATGTCAGCTGAATTAATGAATGTGTTAGAATAACTGAGAGGGGGGTTGAATCAGTGGCCTTAAAAATAATTCCAATAATCCAACCAAAACCTATATCACAAATGTAATGTCCTCTAGTTATCTTCCAGTCCATCAAGATGTATGCCTTAAATAAATTTAACAAATATATACTTCTCGCTAAGATATATTGTTTATCTTTTTCTAGCCATTACCAGGTAGCAACAATTAAACTTAGTGTTTACCGACCAATCCAGTTTTAGTAATGTGTAAAGAAAACTATCAATGCAATGAAAGAAATAGATATTTGACACATGAATTTTTAACGTGGAAACCTTGTTAAGGGAAAAACCACTTGGGATTGGTAACGCAAAATTTTCACTCTTCTGAAGTGAGCTCGGTGAAGAGCCAACCCTGTTAAAGGTTACAAACACACTGTTAGGTGCGACCTTGTTAGAGGATTCAAAACTAACAATTTGTCTTTTGACCTAGGATTCACTATGTTGTCAACAAGAAAACCTTTTGATACTCTTTAGTGATGACATTAATTTTCCATTAGTATGCAAACAACACTTTTGGTAAGCATACACCGAAAGACAGAACAAAGAGCAAACCAAAAATCAGATATAAAAGAGATCACCGAAATGGCTAAGTACAAAGAAAACTGATAGAGGAACCCGACGTGCAAGATAAAGTGCAAATCAATGAGATAGTTAAAGAGAAACCGATAGAACAAAACTGAAAGATAGTCAAGCATAACCGACCGTCAGGAACCGAGAATCAGTTGCAGCCCGCAAAAAGTGGATCTGACTTCCACGTCAGATAAAGAAAGCTTATTCTATTTATAGGATTTTGATTTATTTTAAATCCATTTCTTTAGGGACAAGGAACATGAATGAAAGTGCTTTAATCAGTCTAACTAATTTTAAACACATAAACTAGGAGATCAAGGTACAAGTTGTAAACCTGATCTTAGAGTAAACATTGTTTTTCGTGAAACTTAATGAAGTCAATCCATCTTATAAATAGATGATGCAATCATTAATTATACAAGGATGTGAATATGGAAGAGAGGATTAATGAAGCCTACGAGAACAATTATGGATCAGATTGAAGGTTTCAAGAACCAGACCAACAAAAGGTGAATTTGGTTAGCAAGAACCAAGAAGAGAGGCTACCGAGAATCAGAGGTATTACTCAATCACAAAAGGTGATAATATTATTCATGTAAAATTAATTGGATCTGTATCAGCAATAGGATATTACATTTACCAAGTCAATTTGTAATTTTCTATCATTCTAACAAGTGGAGCAAACTGTAAAAATCCTTTCAAGGAAGGTGGATTTAACAATCTAACTACAAATCTCTTAACCGAGTGTACACTCATCAGTGTTGCTAAAGCTCTTAACCAAGTAGACTTTAATAGGTCTCCATTGATACTCTTACCATGGTAGATCCTCAGAAGTGATCAAATTGTAAGCCTTAACTGACCCCTTCCAATCTACAGATAGTGAAGATTTTGTGGGTGTCATCCCCACCACAATTTTTACTTCCTCACAGGAGTTTTCTACGATATCATATCTTGTGTTATGTGTCAATTAATTTCATGAATGTTCACATGTATGTTAATGTTATGAATTGATATAACTCACATCAAGATAGTATAGATCGGATTGAATGGAAACACAATTGATTACACAAAAGGTTAATTGATTAAAGGATACAAAAGTTTTAGAGGTACTAATTCACCCCTCCCCTCTCAGTACACACTTCCCATTAATTCCAACAATTGGTATCAGAGCCAAGTCTCTTCTTTGGAAAAGATTAAAGGCTTAAGAGAAAAGATCATACAATGGAGAAGTACAGACTTGATAAGAATATTGAAAATAAGAAGCTTGAAATTTAGATATTCTATAAACAGTATAAAGAAGCTAGAATCAACATGAGACAACTGTTAGATGAAAGAAATATTATGGAATCTCATTGTAATGAGACAGATTATCATGAGGAAGAGATACCAGATTTCTTTGAATCTTCAGGATCAACTACAAGCAAAGCATCAAATACATCTGAAGAAAGCATCACAAGCCTAACTGAAATTAATCTACATCTGGCTGGACAAGTTAAATCTCTACAAATCGGTCAAGAGACATAGATGGTAAGGATGATTGATGTCATGAACAATGCTAGACAAGCTGAGCAAGAAAGAACACTAGCTATTGATGATAGAAGAAAGATTACAGAAAAGCTACAAGAAAAAGAATCTAAAATACAAAGATTGACAAAGCATCACCATGAAGTTACAAATCAGATTATTCTTATGAGTCAAGAGGAAAACGGAATGAATGTTGAACTCATTGAAAGAATAGAAGCTATCGGTGAACTAAGGGATGAGAATGAAAAGTTGAAACATGAAATAAGAATTCAGCAACAACATAATGATATTATCAAGAAAGCTGAAGAAAGCAATAAAAGAATGGATGATTTTCTTGAAGGACAATGAAGAGTCAACACCAACAACGATCTAGGTTTTATCGATAATGGAGAATCATCAAATCAAACTGATCCAAAGAATGTCTATGCAAATCCAAGACCAAGAAAGCTTACATGCAATCACTGTGGAAAGCAAGGCCATACATCAAATGTATGCAGAGACAAAATGAAAG
>JAGRRI010031554.1:0-10470 GCA_018584345.1 Thuja plicata
GCATACTGCTTTGATTAAGGATTTGATACAATAGATTTGAGGTGACAGGATAACTTGTAAGGAAATTTATCTGAATTGCATGTGAACTGTAAGGCAGTTTACTGTGTTTTGTTTTTATGATATCTTCGCTTATTTTGACTCTATAGCCCAAAGGATAGGCACTGGTCCAGAAATAGTCTGATAATCCATCTTTGTTTAAAATATTCCAAGTTATCAAAACCAATTCAATCAAAACACTTTGTTACTAAGAACAAACAAACAAAACTTGTTAAGGACCTATGTCAGAAGGACTGTGTCCATATTATTGATTCCTTGAAGAGTGAATCCCTTAGGTTATCCCTCCTATAAAGAAAAGGAAGAAGGATGAGAATCCTTGTATCATTGGTTATTGTTATGATAATAGCTATGGTTTGTATGATTATATCTTGCATATGGTTATGCTTGGTCATTTGCAAGGTGATCTATAAGTTGATTTGATAGAGATACATAGAAAATCAGTGTCCACATTAATACATACTGTATAAACAACCATCATAAAAGGTAAAACCTGCCTGAGCATATGTGGAGCTCAAAAATGAAGAAGGACCTTATCCAGTCCTTAGCAATTAGGCTTTTCTTGTCTCTGAATCAGTATTAGAAGGCATAGTGTTCAAGTATTTATCTCAAGCACTGTGGTTCATCCAAGAAAAATCCCTAATAGTAGGGATGATCGTTCAGTTAATAATAATCAGCTTGAAAGATCAGCAACAACCATACCTTATATGTCAAACTTTACTCCACAGAATTTACACCCAGAACATGAACCCACTGTTAGAGAAGTGCATGATGAAATTGTGAATGATTGGGACTCAGCAGGGGCAGAATTCAGATCGCACATGACATTTAGGGAATACATGGATGTCAGAATGAAACATAGGCCGCATAGGGGCAGAAATTTCAATAATGAATTACAAAGGAAAATTGGGAAAATGTCCATCCCTTATTTTGATGGCATGGGAAAAACCACCACCAGAGCTTGGGTTTAGAAATTAGACACATATTTCAACTAAACCCTATGAAGGAAGATGAAGCCATCAAATATGCAGCATTGCATCTTGATGGAGTGGCACATGAATGGTGGCACCATGGACAGGCCACACTGGGCCATAATTTGGTCGATACATATTTGGAATTCACAGAACATCTCATTGATAAGTTTGATTCAAAAGATCCTGAATTACATTTGAAAGAATTGACACAGCTAAAACAAACAAGGACAGTTGAACAATATGTAGTGGAATTTGAAAAATTGGCTGTGCTTGTTACTGAAATCTCTAAGCGAAACAAAGTTGTCCTTTTTATTGATGGACTCTCTGATTCTTTAAAAGGTTGGGTTAAGTCTTTGTATCCTACCACTCTACAAATGGCTATTAAGAAGGCTAGAGACCTAGAACCGTCCATAAAAGGGAAAACTTGGAACAAAAATCCTCTTCCAAAAGTGGAAAAAGACAAAGAACTCTCCAACAAAGAAACATTTTCAAAACCCATAGTTGATAAGGAAGAAAGAGATGAACTCAAGAGGTGCAAATTGTGCTTTAGTTGTAAAGAATCATGGCATCCGGGTCATAGGTGTTTGGGTAAAGGAAAAATTCACTACATTGAAGTACTATCAGATGATGAAGAAGATGGGGAAAATACAGATCCAAATATTGTAAATCCTCAAAAGGGTTTTGCCTTAGAATAGGAAAATAAATAGCCAAGTGTTACAATAGCTTCCATGACAAGAATTCCTCATTACAATATTTTCAGGGTAAGAGGGGTGTTACAGGGTCAACGATTTATTGTTATGATTGATAGTGGATCTACTCATAACTTTATTGATGTTGCTCTTGTTAAGAAAAGGGGTTTACATACAATTAAACATGACAGGTTTGATGTGAAAGTGGCAGGTGGTACTAATTTAGTCAGCACACATAAAGTTCCACAATTGAGTATTGTCCTTGGTAATTATATGGTAACAGATGATTTTTATGTAATTGATTTAGCAGATACTAATGTTGTCCTGGGAATTCAGTGGATGGAAACTTTGGATAAATATTCGCAGAGTTTTAAACGTATGGAATTTTCTTTCAAGGTGAATGGACAAAAGGTGATTCTCAGGGGAATGTCGAATGGTGGACCCAGAGTTGTCTCTGCTAAAAGGATGGAAGCCATTTTTCGTCATGGGGAGGTTGCTTGGTCAGCACAATGTTTGATCACTTCAAAGGTAACAGGGTTTGAAACTAAGCACTATTTAGAGGATTTGTTGTAGATATTAGATTCTCACAGTCTAGTTTTCAGTGATATACCTCCTGGGGTACCTCCAGACAGAGGGTTTGAGCACACAATTGAACTGGAAGAAGGCGCTAAGCCCGTAATCACTACTCCATATAGGCATCTTAAGGCATTCAAGATGAAATAGAGAAAGTGATTAAGGAGCTGTTGGATATGGGACATGTTCATACCAGCTTGAGTCCATTTGCTGCTTCAGTAGTGATTGTCAAAAAGAAAGATGAGACTCTATGTATGTGTATCGACTACAGGGCACTCAATAAAAAGACTATCATAAATAGGTATCTGATTCCCCGTATTGATGAATTATTAGATGAATTACATGGTGCTGTCTATTTCTCTAAGATTGATTTAAGATCCGGATATCATTAGATTAAGTTAAGGGAACAAGACATACATAAAACTACTTTCCGATGTCACTATGGTCATTATGAATTCCTAGTTATGCCTTTTGGACTGATGAATGCCCCAGCCACATTCCAGTCTTGTATGAACCATATTTTTAATAAATAGCTGTAGAAAGTCTTGCTTTTTTTCTTTGATGATATATTGATTTACAGTAAGTCTTGGGAAGAACATCTGAGAGATATTGATGAAATCCTGGGTATAATGGAGTTTCAATCTCTTTACGCCAAAGCTTCTAAATGTGAATTTGGTATGACAAAATTTTTATATTTGGGACATATGATCAGTGCTCAAGGTGTGCAGGTGCATCAGGAAAAAATCAGGGCTACTTTGGATTGGCCGCCTCCACAAACTCTTTCTGATTTACGACGGTTCTTTGGCTTATGCAGTTATTACAGAAGATTTTTTAGAGGGTTTTCACAGCTTGGAGCGCCACTGACAGATCTTACCAAACAAGGGGCATTCAGATGGTCTGCAGAGTCACAACAAGTATTTGAAAAACTCAAAGAGGTAATGAGTTCTTGTCCTGTCCTTGCCTTACCAGATTTTGATCAGCCCTTTGTATTATAATGTGATGCATCGGGTAAAGGAATTGGAGCAGTGTTAATGCAAAATAAACATCCAATAGTGTTTGAAATTCGGAAACTCACTAGTACTGAAAAGTTGTATTCCATATATTACAAAGAAATGTTAGCTATTATGCATGCATTAGCTAAATTCAGACAATACCTAGTTGGATCCAAATTTGTGGTTAAAACTTATCATAATAGCTTGAAGTATTTTCTTAATTAATGAGATTTGAATGACAGGAAACAAAAGTGGATCAGTAAAATTCAAGCTTATAATTTTGAAATTGAATATGTAAAGGGTAAGCACAATGTAGTAGCTGATGCTTTGTCTAGGAAACCGACAATAAATGCTTTAAGTGGGGTGTCAGCTGATTGGAAATCCTTGCTATTAGTTGAATATGCTAAGAATTCATTTGCATGTGATTTGTTGGATGGAAATATTCAGGATGATAGATACAAAGTAGCAAATGATATTATTTACTACAAAGATCAAATTTTTCTGGTGCCTGATTCTAAATTAAAATTAAGAATTTTGCAAACCCTCCATGACTTGCCCTTAGCGGGACATCTGGGTTATGTGAAAACTTACAGGCAAATTCATGAAAGATTCACTTGGAAAGGGCTCAAAAATGATGTCCTGTAGTATGTCAACGAATGCATCACATGTTAGCAGAATAAGGTGGAGCACTCTTATCCAGCAGGGTTATTACAACCACTGCCTATTCTGGAACAGAAATAGGAAAGCATTTCAATGGACTTTATCACAGGTTTACCTCGGGCACAAGGTAAAGATTATATTTTTGTTGTGGTGGATAGGCTTACAAAATTTGCACATTTCTTTGCTATCACTACAGAGTTCACATCCATTCAGGTTGCTGAATTGTTTTTTAAGGAAATATTTTGGTTACATGGGTTACCAAGGAATATAGTCAGTGACCGAGACAACAGATTTTTGAGTAACTTTTGGGTAGAATTATTCAGGTTGATAGGTACAACATTACATCATAGTACGAGTTACCATCCACAGACAGACGATCAAACCAAAATAGTCAACAAATGGGTTGAAGGTTACCTTTGTAATTATGTTGCAGGGCACCAAAAATCTTGGGTGAGTTGGTTGCATCTGGGAGAGTATTGTTATAATACTACTTTCCATACATCTATATGTATGGTGCCCTTCAAGGAATTATATGGATACGATGCTTTATCCTTTGTTGATCTTGCTTTTGATAAAAGTAATGTGCCCAAATCACGTGATTGGATTCAGGAAAGCCAGAACATCTTGAAAACTCTTAAGGAAAATTTACACCATGCTCAAAATCAGCAGAAAATGTATGCAGATAAGCAGCGAGTGGAACAGAGTTTTGAGGTTGGTGATTTAGTCTATCTCAGATTACAGCCCTATCGCTAGTCTTCCCTCAAGCGTAGTGGGGTTGAGAAATTGAAGCCTCGGTTTTATGGTCCTTATCCGATTGTTCGCAGAATTGGCCAGGTTGCATATGAATTGGATTTACCCGTAGGTAGCCGGATACACAATGTGTTTCATGTTTCTTGTCTTAAGAAGGATTTGGGACAACAGGTTTCACTCTCAAAGGATTTACCACCCTTGACTGATGAAGGGAAATTAGAGATGATACCGGCAGAGATTGTGGAAACTCGAGATAGGCATTTGCGTAACAGGACTATCCGGGAATATCTCATCAAATGGAAGAACTTTCCGTTAGAAGACGCCACCTGGGAAAATGAGCAGGTTCTCTCCCATCCAAATTTATAGTTGCTTGTGGGAAAGCAACAAAGGGCATGGGAGACTGTAATGTCCCCTTAATAAATTTAAATAAATAAGGAATAAGTGAATGGTTTAATTATTTAATATTGACAGCTTAATATTAAATAATTAATGCTCTTTCTTTTGAAAGTTTGTTTCTTTTAATAAAGCATTATTCACGTTAAGTGAAATGCAGCTTTGTTATTATCGGCTTTGTTATTGTTAATAACAACATTATTACGAAGATACGGGAATTCTACGGGAATTATCATTCCATAAATTGGAAGTTTGGAAGGTGAAAAGGCATGCTTGATATATTACAGAATTTGTGTTACACAGATCAAGGAATTGCCTTCCTTTTGTTAGATTATATGTCTAGCCTAGTGGAATAGTGATTGGGATAGAAACGACACAAGAAATCTATCAGTTTGCAAATGTGGTAGTGCAGTAATTAACGCTAAGGGAAAGACAATAAACACTGCAAGACAAAATCATCGCATTCATATTCTCATGCGGGTAGTATTACAGATGGTAAACATTGTGAAGCACTCCATCATGGTGAAGTGGCACGACACATAGATAGGGGAATAGTCACAAAAAGGGAAATAGAGGCACGCTTCAGAAGCCTGCCTTCCTACAGCAACCAGGACATTCTACAGCGGAAGGTTTACGGAGGTCTCAGACTCACGGAGGAGCTGCGTGGTTATGTCCACTGCTCAGTCAGACTTCTAGTGTATAATCAAGGAGCCGTGTGGTAGCGTACAGTCGGCCAGATGGACTTTCATGGTTACACTCGCAGCCCCGATATTCTCTTTTACACAGGTGCCCATTAAACTTCCTAACTCAAGATTCCGCATTGTAACGTTGGAACAATTTGATTTATTTATGTTTATCTCCAGCAAATTAGAAATGTATAGTTCAACAGTAATACAACTTTACTCTATGAGACATTTTTAAAGTAAATTGTAAAAGTTCCACGCATTAAACCAACAAATAAAGTGCGGGCACATGTATACGATAATAAATGTGAAATTTTATGTTCCAAAACCATCAATTGCATATGACTTAACAGACAACAACAAATAGAGAATTAGAATACATTCAGTTGGCTTCAAGGGAATCTTACATAATTCCTCAAGAAGAGCCAATCTACTTTGTCATAAGCCTTTTTAATATCTAATTAAATTAACATACTTGGATTCTGATTTTTTTGAACGGAGTGAATAGCTTATTGTGCAATAATAATACCATCATAGATTGATCTTCCTAGAACAAAACATGTTTGTTAATTACTAATAATGAAAGGATGAAGTTTATGGATTCTACTAGCCATAGTTTTAGAAAATAATTTATATATGGTATTACATAATGCAATGGGGTGAAAGTCGCTAAAAGTTTCTAGTTTTTTCTTTTTTAGGGATTAAGGATATGAATGTATTATTTTCTTCCTTAAGAAATTTCCCAGCGTTTCTTATCCCATCAAGAGAAGTTGTAATTTCATCCCAAATAAATCTCCAACATTTTTTGTAAAAACATGTGGGAAATCCATCAAGACCAGGTGATTTATCTCGGTTCATATTTTTAAGGACATTCTCCACTTATTCTTTAGTGAGTCTTCCTAATAGACTTTTGTTTTGTTCCTCCATAATCAGTTTAGGAATGTTTGCAATAATGCTTGCTTGAGCGTTTAGATTAAGATCTTAGTCAGTATTATATATTTCTTTAAAGAAACTTACTACTTCATTTGTTATTCCTTCAGGATCATCAAATTCTCAGTCTTCCATGTCCTTAATAGATGTTATTATGTTTAAAATTCTTCACTGTTTCATACTATTGTGGAAGAATTTTTTATTTCTATCTCCCTCTACTAACCACATCTCCCTAGATTTATGTCTCCAGAAAATTGTTGGAAATAATGGAATGGTGTACTGAGAGCGAAGGGGTGAATTAGTACCCTCAAAATTTTTATCAATTAACCTTTATCCTTTTAGTAATCAATTGTATTACCAACCATTTGTGTTATTATATCTTTGTGTATGTAATATCAATTCATAATTCAATAAGCATGTAAAACATTCATGAAATGTATAAACACATGACACAAGATTTGGTAACGCAGAAAACCCCTGTTAGAACACTACTACATTTGGGGCCAAATTTTGACAGAAACTTCTGACGGATAATTTATTTTAATGAATTTGGTGTTTTTTTTTATAATAGGCCCCGATGTTGTCAGTATTTCGATGGGTTTTAAATAGACCATCGAGATTCTGACAGTTTCGGGGTATAGATGAAAACAAAAAGCAAAATGCCCAAATCATTTTTATTTCGATTGCAGCAAAAAGGAGTGGGAGAAAATGCGCGGGTGAGAGCTTCATCTTCATTGAGAAGGTATGTGATTTATTCATCTTCATTGCATTGCATTTTATTTGATCATGAATGGTCTCTGAAATGACCGCATTCTACTGGTGTTGTGCCCTAGGCCGTGCTTTATCTCTATTTTTTGATGTTATTGGTGCTTGTGCTCAAGGATATCGATTCACTGTTTTGAAATGTTTGAATTCACGTTTGTTGATATTACTGGCATGTTTAATGATGCCATTGTATATTGCTAAGATGCTCACTGAAATGACCGCATTCTACTGGTGTCATGCCCTAGCCCGTGCTTTAAATCCATTATTTGATGTTATTGGTGCTTGTGCTCAAGGATATCAATTTTTTTGAAATGTTGACTGTGGTTATCAAATGAACAACCCATGAGATTCTATCTAGGCTCCATTTGTATTGATAGCTTAGTGCATCAAATGTATTGTATCATTCATAGTTGAGACTTTGTTAAAAGGAAATAGGACAAAGAACGATTTTGATTTATGCAGATATATGCAAATTTACGGATGCAGTTGCAGGATACATAGCATCTGATAATTCACAAGAAATCCATGCATCCAATTTGAATAGCGATTAATACAAAATAAATAGGGTACTCCAATGGCCCAATCATCTGGACCTTGACTGTCGACCCCTCAACCAGTGACCCTTCAAATCGGGTTATCATGCAATCAATGAGTGATCCTTTTGTTGTGTGTGTCATGTGCTTACTCTTGCATTTCCAATTGTATAATGTGATCATGTTTTTTATTGTCTTCCCTGGATCATATAGTATTATAGATATTTTTCTCTGTTAGGCTGCCATGTTGAAATGCAACAATCACTTCTATTACATAATTTTGAACATGTATATTTTATTGTGATTAGATTGAAGCAAACACGTAAGAAGATTGGTTTTGTTTCATCTCACTCAAAAATGATTATGCCACAATTTTTCCTTATGCTATGTGCAGGGTACGCTAAAATATGGTAGTCATTGCAGTAAAGAAGTTAAACTTTAAACCAATCTATGTGCAAGATATTAGAATTCGAATCAATAATTGTTAGTGCATTTAAAAATTTAGTAGTTTGCAAAGTTATGTTTGCGAAAATGTGATGCCGTGATAAATTCTAGGGCTCTATTGTATTCTGCATGGATTAAAAAAAAACTAATTTGAGGTAAGGCTATGGATTGTAACTTTTTTGTATTTGATTTTAGTTTTCCCTTGCCCCGGTTATGAATCTAGCACTTTGTATTACGTCATGAAATTTAGATGCACCCAAAGTCACCATGTAAAATCCCTGGTCTTGGAACCATAAATGACATATTCTGGAATTGTTTGCATTTTCTAAGCTTCAGCCTTAGCAATAGTTATGTCAGTTAAGTGCTAGCCAAGAGAATTTTTCTTCTTCTGAGTTTTAGCGAACCATTTTGTATCATATATCTGTTGAATATAACACCCACAACAATTTACAAGCATAAAAAAGAGATGCATTCAATAAATCACGTGCATAAACAAGAGACGCATTAATTTGTTGATTGAAATTTTGGTTAGAAGTGAAGAGAGAGAAAACTGGATATGTCAAAAGATATGGTTACCTCAAATACCACTTAAATCTAGGTCCAATTACCATTTTTCTTTCACTTTATTTCACGTGTTTTCTATAATTTGATATTTTATTAGTTCGAAGACAAGAACTGTAACTATTTATTTTCATTTTTCCTATTGCTTATATCTCTGAGTAGCATTCAAATAAGAATGGAGGTGATGATGGTGATGAGTTGAGAGATATAAATTTGGACATAGTAGTGAAAATCATGAGCATTCTCTTTATATCACCAATATGTAATATGGCTCTTTCTTATTTCATTGTTTATGATTTGTGTATGGTTAGATCCCTTGCCTTTTTAATTAGAGTTTATGTACAATTTTTTCTTCTAATAGGAAGAACAAAAACAAGCAATTTATATTATTGATGTCCATGACCCATCTACATAATTATTAATCTTGATGATCACACATAATGACAAGCCAACCGATCTAGTGCATTTAAAATAGACTATTTTCTTTATTGTAAAAAGTTTCAACCTATACTTAAACATCAACATTATGCATTGAGAAACATACAATACTATCTAATTGCTTAGATGATTGTCATCATCCTCCTAATTTTGTATGCAATTTAAGCTTGTATTACAATATCATATATATAGAAGCTACCTTCTAGTATGTTAACTTACACATACTTTTCTATTGGCGTAACCCTTGCATCCCTTTCTATTGCAAGTGTTAGTAGATAATCTAAGTGAAGAAGGATCATGTCAGACATTTCAAGTGAAGAAGGTAATGGGGATACAATCAATAGATTGTGGTCTAACTTGAAAAGAAAAGGCGATGGAATTTATGTTATGGTCCCTGCAATATTTGTAAGGGCTTAAACACTAGAAGATTGCTAATCAAAACAACTAAGAGACATTATAGGGATAATGGTCACATTGAAGGGGGGTTTGATTATCATCAATTGGTAAGTTTTTCATTATATTTATTTAACAATTTATATATATATATATATATATATATATGAAATACACTTTATGATGAGATCATTATCATGTTTTATTTGTGTTCATCATTTTTATATAGGTCGACCTCCCCAGGGGAGTACGTGATATGGACCATGGAGGTGTGAATATGGAGAATATGGCTTTGGAAGTGGAGGATCATGGAGGTGTGAATATTGAAGCTGAAGATTATGATCCCATGGAAGATGACGATCATGCGCCAGATAACACATTTGAAGATGATGGTACTAATACATTGATCCATGACACATTTGGTACTGGCACAATTGATGATGATGATCAGGATGATGTTGATGTCATCCATGATATACCTCTGCTTGAGAAGGCAGCCATGACCCTTTAGGAAGGCTCCCAAACAACTCTTCTCTCTATTGTATTGTTGTTGTTGAACTTGAAGGTTATGAATGGTTTATCCAACATAACAATGTCACGTATGCTAAGGTATGTCATATATGTCATTATAGTAATTA
>JAGRRI010031576.1:0-11371 GCA_018584345.1 Thuja plicata
AATGCTATTACCATTTAGTATTTGTATAATATTAATATTATAAAATATGAAATCTATAAAAAAACTAAAAAACTAAAATCAATATTGAAAATGTTGAAATTTGAAATGGAAAGCGAAATTTTGGTGGGAGACATCTGATATTCGATAATATTGGATATCCGATATTATCTGATATCTGATAATATCTCGTATCTGATTAGCCTTGGTATTTGCCTCGGGTTTTGGCTTTGCAATGCCAAACGTGGATGGTCAACCCAAAAAACATGTTTATCATACTTCCTCTGATCTCCAGACTTCGGTGATGTAGCTGATGACCTTTTTTTCACCCAAAATTGATGAAACAAAAAGGGTTTCTTAAATAGATTATCAGGTTTCCATGAATATAATTGCTGTCAAATTTTGATTTCAATAAGTATTTATTACTTATTTTCTATTTGAGTTACCTCTAAAGTCCCGATTGACAGACTGATTGAAAAACAACTATAACTTTCAAATGGTTTAACCTTTTTGAAATCTGAAACATGCGTCATATTCTATGCCTCGCCTACTATAAGAAATTTTTTAAAAAGAAACAATTTTGTAAAGTTTAGAATTAGTTAAGGTGATCAGACACGGTAGTTTTATTATTATGAAAAAGTCATAGTAGAAAAATCATAATTAATTAATTATTTGATAAAAAATTACTCAAAAATATGCGTCACATCTAGGCATGAGTCTACTAGTTATATCTATAATCTTGTAAAAATATATCATCATTTGCTTGTGATTAAGGTGGTCAAACATACACGTACTTTTTATCTTTTTCCTAAAATTTTCATACTACTGCATTGAAATCTAAAATTTTCAACAATTAGATTAATTTTTTTTTAGAAAAGGCCTAGTATTTTAGAAACTATATTCAATTTCCTACAGATTCTATTCTTACAACTTTTTCACATAAGGTTGATAAGATGTCCAACTTTTTACGTCAAGTTGACTAACCCAGATTTTCTGATTTTTCATTGCCACTTAAGGCCATAGCTTGGTATACCATGATCATGCACATACCCTGAAGGTATGCCATTCCTTATGCTATCTCAATTGCTATCATCATTCGATCACTCATATTTAAGTTGCATCTACTCCCATCTTGAGGATACAACCATCTCTCTAAACTTCCATTTGAAATGAATGGAAGAATTAAGGCTATAAAATCAAGGTTAGAGCATGTTGAAATGATTTTAATTACATTCTAATGCCAAAATCTCTTTAATGCATTGCATTCTTTGCTAAAACTTTGGTGAGCATGTTCATCTTGCAACTTGAGAAATTTTATAGCAATATTTGTACCATCCTTTAGAATCCCTATACACTGACCCAAAACTACCAATTCCTAAAAGATTTTCATCACTTAACCCACCAGTGGCATCTACAAGTTCTTCATATGAAATTTTTGGAGGCCATACTTTGAGAGTAGGGTTATTGGAATGTATACATGATCTAGAGGAAAACACTACCAATAGATGAGACAAAACCAAAATTGCAATGCCAACAACAACAAGAATTATTACCTTTTGGGAGAGTAATGGGTGTTTGTGAATGAATGAGAGAATGGCCCAGAAAGTTTATCCATCCACCAAAAAGGCCAAGACTTCCCATAGTTTTTGAGGCATCAATTTTTGTAAAAGCTCCTTCCCTTAGTACCTATCCATTTAACCTATTTAAAGAGAGATTGAGATGCTTCAGAATTTTCATCTTCTCAAAAGCCATAGGTATTGTACCTAATAAATTATTGAAAGAAAGATCCATGTACTATACATTTTGCAGATCTGCCAATGATGTAGGGATGGGTCCCTCAAATACATTCATAGAAAGATTTAGATATTCCAACTGCTTGCATCTTGCTAGTGCTTTACGAATGCCACCAGAGAAATTATTTTGAGAAACATCTATAGCTAAGACCATAACCACTTTTCTCATTTCTAAAATAGAACCTTGCAATAAATTTTTGGAAATGTTGAAATATAACTCAAGATTCTCAAGACCTGCAACTTCAGGAGGTATACTTCCTATTAGCTTGTTGTGGGCCACGTCCACCAATTCAATATTATGCATCTCCCTAAACTGGCAAGTATTTTTCCTGTTAGTTGATTGTGATGAAGATAAAGGTCTCTTAATTGTAGAATGGTGGAAGAGCACTTGAGAGCCAAAGGAACACACTTGGGTCATATGAGTGATCCAGAGGGATACAAAGCATATGTAGGCCTATAAGGACATTTCATAATGTATTTGGGCTAATAATATCATTTGGGACTCATCTGGAGTCATTTGGCATCCATATAATCAAGGTTTCCAATATAGGCAAATAAGGGCTAATATGAGGGTTTGAGGGAAGATTAAGGGGTTTAGTTTATCTTTTATGTTTATAAGGTCTATGAAAGACCATATGATGTAATTGGTAAATATTTAAATGATAAGATCCAAAAACACATGTAAGTTGTCAAAGTTGGCAGCTTGTTGTCAAAGTTGACAACATGAGATTAAGGAGCAAACTGATCAAAACAGGGTTGTAGGGTAGTTAGAGATGCTCGTTGTCAGTTCTAAGAACTAACAAGACTATGTATAAGATGTAAAAGCCTGATCATCGGCAGGAGAGTTGGTGTATGAAGATTGAACATCAATACAATAAAGATTGTATGCTTATTCTCTATGTTTGACAATTTTAACAGTGATTTTCATGGTTTGTTCATAGACTAGATGATTTCATTTTGAATATTAATTTATTTGACATGTTATAACATTGAACGCACATCATTTTATATTTTGTGGCATCCCATTTGGTTAGATATTGACAGAGATATCTTATTTTGAGTAAAAATTGTCTAAGCCCTCAAGTAGGGTAACCCGAGAGGGAAATAATGTAGTTTTTTTGCACATCCATGTAGATCCAAGCCCCATATTGGACTGGAGGATGGGGTAGGGTCTATAAAATAACCTCCCTAGTCTGCAAAGGACCATGTAAGTTGGTGGCACAATTTTTGGATGGAGGAAGAGAGTAGTTTGTTGATGGTGAATGTTTGACTGTCTCATAAAATACAGTCTGAGTACGTGGAGGATATCTCACAATTGAACCATTGGATGTAACTCAATAATTGATATGTTGTTGGAAACCAAGGTTGTGAGGATCTCACCGAATCGATTGGATAAATATTCGTAGGTTCAAAAGTTATTGATCTGTGAGTACAAGTCTATCAAAGAATCCAGTAAGTTCTTGTTACCAACAAGAGTTTGAGTATTGTTCTTAGTTGGAAGCATTAAGATTGATAGGTTGTTAGGTGGTGAGATAGGTGTGGGAAAGAGTCATAGGGAGAAGGTTAGAATATCTAAGCTGAGAGTTGGATCAAAGGACAAGTGAGGGTGTAAAGTCCAAAGGAGTAGGATAGGGGTTGTTAAATAAAGTGTTTAGTGAATGCTAAGAGTTTGATGGAAAAAAATAGGATGTGAGGATCCTAGGATTCAATTAGTAGAAAGAAGAAAAAGTGTTGTTTCCACAAGGTGTTAAGAGGGAATAATTAACCAATTAACAGGAATGTGTGATTAGTAAATGTGATCAGTTTTAGAGTGTGACCAAGGAAGTCAGAGACTTGAGATGGATAGTCAATGAGTTTCATTTGACCATTAATAGGTCTTGTGGAAGAGTAACCTGGAAGGTATGTGATCAGTGGAAGGGATCTATGTATTGATCCATGTTGAGAATCAGATTATTTTTAAAGGGAAAATTTTGATTTGAGAAGTTGTATCTAACAATTAGTGGGAACAGTTTGTCCTTATTGATTAGGACTTTGGGAAGAATTTATAGGATATTGGGCATCTTGGGAGGATGCTCTGCATCATATTAGTATGAGATCGAGAAGATATGGGATATGTGCATTGATAGAGCATCAAGGGAGGCAATCCACATAGTTGAGAAAGGAACCCTAGGATAGGCACAAGATGGCTTTGAAAAAACCAAAGAGGGAATTGTTAGGATTAAGTAATACTAAGAGGGGGGATGAATTAGTATTATAGCACTGTAAAATTAAACTTAGCAATTTCCAACTTAACCAAATAATCACTAAAATGAAAAGAACATAAAATACACAACTCTTAACACCATGATTTTTTTCATGGGGAAACCATGGACAAGGGAAAAGTCCGGTGGGGATGATACCCACAAATATGCACTAAAAGTATAGTGTCCCTGTTAGGAGTTGAATATTGCATTAGTACATTTTCCTATTAAAGGAATACAAAACCCTGTTAGTGGTATACACTGAGAACACTAATCTTACAATAAAAAAATTTGTCTATGTTACAATGCTTTATAAGAAATGAACTTATACAAGCATCTGCTATGCTTTAGTAGTTCCAGTTGTAGCTTGCATCACCTTCTGTCAAATTATAAAATCACAATGCATTCATCCATTCGGTCATTCCACCTTCATAATTTGCTTCTCAAAATCTCTCCATGTATATACTTTATCTCATACTCAGACTTCGGCTCCCAAATACATCACAAAATGTGATGATCAACACTTATACAAAAATCAAATACAAAGTTGGTGATCATACATTACCAAAGTTAGGGTAATACCCAATCCAAATCCAACTTAGCACATTTGGATTCCAGGTTACACTCCCTCAATCATTGCGACTATTCAACTGCTTTGTCTCGCTGCTATACTGACTTCATATAAATTCAATCATCTGTAACTTTCATCTATGAACTCCAAAATGTAAGATATCATATCCCAAAATACCTTCCTCTAAGCTCGCATGACATATTTCATCATATATAGTGCTCACAGCTGAAAACTGTACTCCTGTATTCAGTAAACTGCTTCCTAGACTTAGTCATTTTACAAAACCTTAGCACCAAAACTATTTCCACTCCAAGAGACCATACATAAATATAGTGCTGCCATAAATTACAACCCTTATACACTCTTGAATGAGCCACTTTCCAACAATCTCTCCCTTTGGCATTGATCGCAACACTTAGTTACAAATGACTAAGTGCCCAATACAAAAAATAATGACTAAGTACTCTGCTTCATATTATTTCTTCTATATCTCCTCTTCTACTCCAAATTTATCTTTTCTATCTTTCCTCTATACATTTTTCATATCAACTTCTCCCCCTTTGACATTAGTGACAAAGGTATACAAAAATGTAGTATATATAGAAAAATCGGTACAACTTCTTACCAAAAATTTCAGACCATCTTAAGCACATCTTGGAAAGAGCTTTCCAAGATCTTCACTTCTTCAGTCCAGGTCTTCACAAAAATATGAACCATGTATGGATAATTCCATTTAGCGCAAATGATGATGTCCCTGCTTCCTTCAACTCAGTAGGCATTTTTTGTCTAAGGGCCTTCATTGTCTTCCCCATGTCAATCTCAAGAATTGATAGCTGAGGGGTAATCAAACTCTTTACCAAACCAAATCTTCCCATAACTCTCCCTTTCTCTATTTCCATCACACTTATCTTTTCTAGCAGTCTAGACACTTCCTTGTCTAGCTCTAAAATAGTGTGTGAGGAGGTCTCACAACTATGTACCAACTTGTCTAGTGTCTTTCGATCATGTGCAATGATGTCCTCAATGTTTTGAATGTGTATATAATAATATTTATACAATAACTGTATAACTTCTTTCCCTATGTCATACAAGCCTTTGCTTCAGAAAAAATATTTCCCAGTATGCCTAAGTCCTATGTAATATACTTGCATGCTTCCTCTAATTTCTTCGCCAAGTAAGTTTTCTCAACTTTGACTTCAATGATCTTCTCCGAAGACTCATAGTGACTATCAAAGTCATCCAATGCCTTGTTTAAGTTCTTTGCAGTGTCATTCCTTGAAAAGTGAAAGGTATAGGTAGGAGTTTGTTGATGGTGCCAACTTCCCTTTCCAATACCCTTGACTTCTCAGTTTAATGCTCTGATCTTTCCTTTGCTTTAGCAAATATGATGTAAGATAGCTTCATCGGTTCATCTTTATCCATACTATCCACATCTGCACTCAATTTTATCTCTCCACTTGCCAACACTAAGGTTGAAGAAATAGGTGTCATTGTTTCTTGTTTTACTTCAGCCTTACTTTCAGTTTCCTTTTCAACCTTAGCAATGTCTAGTTTTTGTTCACTCTTAGAGGGATCTCCCTTAGTAGGTTTCTTTGCATCCTTTTCATTACTTCCATCAGGGTCAGGTACAATAGCAGTATTCCCTTCAAAAGGGTCATTAGTATCCAGCAAGGTGTCCAAAATCACAAGCACACCAACAACAAATAAATCAGGTTGCTTTACAGTACTGACAAACGGACTATCATGTTCTCTATCCCTAGGTGAATCAATGTTGATTACTTTAGGCTTGGAGGACTCTCCACTTAGGATAGTTTTAGGATTAGTAGCCTTAGATTTAGGAGGTGAGAACTTCTCAGGCTCATTTTCCATTAGGATCTTGTCAATCACTTTATGAGTATCCTCAATTACCTCATCATGTTTCCTCCCCATTATCTTGATCATTCTAGACTTAATTCTTAGTTGGGGTTTTAGTGCATTTAGTATCCTTTCATGCTCATCAAACGATATCAATTTTAGCATGTCCTCAATAGCTTTTACTTTAATTTTTTCATCTTCTTTTAGTGCTAGATATTTTCTTATCTCAAGCTTATCATACAGTTCCTTAGGAATACTTTCAGCCATCTCAATCAAGTTCTTCTTGAAAACCAGCATGTGCTTTATCACAATGTCTTCTATAAGGATTTGATCATTTGAATCGTACCTATCATAAACTTTTCTCACTTGATTTATCTTTCCTTGATCTACAATTATTTTCTCCAACATTCTCATGTCAGGTTTCCAGAGCTGTCTGTTCACAGGTTTATCTTGTGGTTGTATCCTCAAGATGGGAGTAAATGCAACTTAAATTTGAGTGAACGAATAAGGATAGCAATGGAGATAGCATAAGGAATGGCATACCTTCACCATTATCGCTTTGTTCAAGTGATTCACTATGACCTCAAGCCCAGTAATGTTCTATTAGGAGATGACATGACTTCATACATAGTAGATTTTGGCATTTCTAATCTAATTTTTGGCAATTCCATGGATTCATCCGTCATTTTGTGGAAGCATTCTCACCTATTTGTACTCCCCTTCTATGCATTATTCAATGGTTGACTGAGATCTCATTTGTAGATTTGTGCTTCATTTTATCTCTTCAGATTCTGGAAATTATTATATGGTATCAGACCAGATTGAGATTTTTTAAAGACTCTAATCTGCAATTTGCACAGTTGATAGATCTGTGTGTACAGTTTTTAGTCGGAACCATTTCTCTTTGTATGGAATAGGCCACGATCTATCTTGGAAAAGTGTCAATGATCATCCCTCACACCTCAATTTTCTCCTACACCTCCCTGCGCGCACGGTGGACTGATTTTGTACCCCCTATGCAAGTTGTGAGAAGTCACCTCCTTTGTGGTTCCCGCCTCCTCCCGTGTGGTTCTAAAACCATCGTGGTCCCTTCTACGGTTCTTGTGCTTGTCCTTTGTGCCTGTGGGTGGATCTGCACAGCCTGCTCCTGCCGGCGAGACCCTTTGTCGAACCCTTCTATCTTGCTATTCATTCCCTCTCATTCTCAATTATGCACTAAAATTAGTTTTCTAAATATAGAGAATTTATTTTGAGGATCAATTTTGTAAAAGGTAAAAATTTCAAGTTGCATAACTTTTGTTTTATTTCAAATGAACATATTATCGCATTCAACATATAAAGTCTTTGTTTATGTCTCTTTTAAATTCTTTATATGCATTCTTATAAATTAAAATATCATGTTATCGCACTCAATTTATAAAGTGCATGTTTATGTCTCTTTTAGATTCTTTACATGCACTCCTATAAAGTGTCAAATTAGGGGGAACCACATAATCAAGGGGGCGTGATGTGTATTCTATTTTAATTTTGTTGGTTTAAAAAATCACGTTCCTCACAAAGAATCTATTCTAGTTGAGAACTCTGTAGAATCCTCCAAATAAATGGATAACCAAATGTGGATATTGTGGAAAGAATAGGCATACAACAGAAGACTATTGATTTCGTCAAATTGCGAAAATGCAATAAATTCTTCTCAATCATGGTATTGCCTTACATGATTCTCCAACTCACACAGAAACACCATCTAGTCTCACTTGTCCATGTAGTGGGTCACCATCACTTGTTGCTACATCTGAATCTTTTTTTCACTCATCCATGAGTTCCACATATTCTTTGCATCAGGTATTTTCTATAGTCATACCAGATCCACCACATTGGGATGCATATCTTTCAGACATAGCATCTTTGTTTGTAGAATCCCATCTTGCTGATTTGGATGACAACATTGAAGATATTTGTCTTCTTTTTTGTGATAACTTTCATGAAGTTTCATCAACATTGTCATCTTTGGACATTGCTCTTACCTCGCCTACATCATCTCCTATCGTGACAGATTATGCAGACGTTCATGAGTTGCGATATCCAACTCAACTATCTTCATTTACAATAGTATCATATTCAAATCAGTACACACATCACCATACATTCATGGTCCCTATTCCAGAATCCTTCATGCTACATGATATGTTACACATCATCATTGGCTTGGATATCTTTGAGCATCACTCGAAGGCATCAATGACATCATTTCAATCTTTGGATTATGTGCAACATTCAAAGACATTCATCTTCCTTCGTCGATATTCCTATCTGAAATGGGAAGTAATCCTGCACACATTTATGGTATTGTTTCTTCCCAAGGGGAGAAAATTTTTTCAATGTTCATGGATCGTCTTTAGCATCCAGCATCAAGCATCTACCAACTTTTAATGGAGTTCATCACTTCATATCTTCTGGGGGGTTCATATGATCTTCTATGCTTTCTCTCCTATGGGGAGAACTTATTGTACTTTGTGGTAGAAGTAGTCCTTGGGGTTATCAAAAGTCCTCCATCCATCAATCTCCTTCCTCATTGTATATGTCATTGCATCTTATCTCTTTTTCGAGGGAGGTTTTATTCCCATTAGGTTTTCCTCATTTCTCCTTGCTTCTGAGTTATTTACATTGTAAATGAATACCTTATCAGGCCTTGTTGTCAGGACTCATATCTTTCATGTCCACCTAAGCTATGCTTAAGGAGGACATGTTAGTGTTTTTAATTAAACACATGGCTTTTCTAAGCCTAGTTAGGTGTCACCTACTTGACTTGTTCTAGGAGAGGTGTCTAGTTGGTTGTCGACATTAGGAGTCTACTAGAGATGTGTCGATTTCATTTTGATTCATCATCCTAGTATCTTGGGTTGTTATTTGCCACCACTCATGTTTGAGGAGTCCATCTCTCATTTTGTGAAGGCATTCTCACCTATTTGTACTCCTCTTCTATGCATTATTCAATGGTCAAATGGCCTCTCATTTGTAGATTTGTGCTTCATTATATCTCTTCAGATTTTGGAAATTATTATAGTAATATTGGTCACATTTTATCTAATCTTCATTTAGATAATGTTTTAGGGTGTATCAAAATAGGGAATTATATGATTATGTCCCTGTCACTTATCTATTCATTCTTCTTATCAATGATGATGCTAAGGAGTTTATTTTCCACCTCTCAATTGACATCATAAATTTTTGGTTTGAAATGCTAATGTGCCCTAGGTTGAGAAGGTGATTAATAGAGGGATTGTATTGCATATTTTTAGTGAGTGGTGAAGTGGGGTGTAGTGCATTTAATTTTGAGGTAGTATTTTTGTTTTGTCTCATTTTATGACAGTTTGATAGACTTGGTATAGTATTGATGTGGGCTAAGATAAGTAATTTAGCATTTTAGTTTGTCCATTATTATAGTAATATAATTATGCATTTATTATTTTGTGAGGGTGCTTATATCTCTCAGATGTAATTTAATGATAAAAAATGTTAAAACTACCACTTATGTCTCAGGAAAAAGGTAAAAAATGTCACTGTAAAATTTCTCTATATTCCAAAAAAGCATTTGGAAGAAATAATTACGCCAAGAGGCATCCTACAGTGGCAGAAAAATTGGGGTGTACATAAAAAATAAACCCTTAAGCTTCCTTACGTTACGCTATTGTTCTATTTCAAACGCCAATGCCACGTTTCAGATTTCAACGCCCAGAGCGGAATGAATCGCTATCCATGCTGTCCATTTCAAACATAACGCCAACGCCACGTTACAAATCAGAGCCATTTCAAACGCCGAGAGCCAGATATCGTTTGCCATTCCATATCGTTCGCTAAAACCATTCACTCCCAACCGTTACAAACCAGCATAATGTTTTGCATATTATATAATACAGAGGGCATTGATGATTGTCACTTTCATACTCACGACTTCTTGGTTGAGAAGAAATTTGGTGAAGATTCATAGGCATTTGCATTTGAATAGGTAAGATTCACAGGCATTTGCATTTGATTCACAGGCATTTACATATTAACGTGTTGCAAATTTTGAGAATTTCTCTTCCTTTTCGCAGCTCACCTGTAAAACACAAAAGATAACTACAAGCGAACCATCTCAAGATCAAAACAAATTATTAAGTGGAGTTTTGTAATTACCATGTTGTGTAATGTGTATCCATTCAATTTCTCTTGCAGAAGCGAATTCATTCTGTTGTGATTTGGACTCAGAATGTCTGTGGCAGTTTTCGGCTTTGAAAATTTTTTTGCACCCCTGTTTGGCCACATTTCATTTATAGAATTCATTGTTCCCTGAGAGAACATTCAAGTAATTTTGATTTTGCGATGTAGGTTTTAGAGTAATTCATAGACGCTAAATCTGAATATATATGGTGCTTTGATTTTAAAAGAATAAAATAGGTTCTATTCTTTACTTTTTGTTTTGTCATTAGGAAGTTTTACTTTTTCTTTATGAATGTGATTTTCCTTTTTCTTAATGTGTTTTTCAAAATGATAAAGTTTTCACCGTCCCATTTGGATGGAAATTTACTTTATTTTAGAGTTGACCGTCACTGTAGCTTATATATGCTTGGCTGTACAAATTATATTTTTTTATATAAAATATAAACCAAATGTGAGATCAAAGCATTTTTCAGCTCCCAAAGGCTTCACAGAATCAAAATATTTTCTTGGATTTTTTCTTAAAATTAAGAGAGCTGACTTCATATTCAATACTGTTATTTCTGACAACATTATATTGATTGTGCCTCTTCTTTTAATTTAGCGTAGAATATAAAAAAACATATTTCCTTAAATATTTAGTGTCTACTGTCAGATTGTATTGCATATTTGTATGATTCTTTCTCAATTGCAAGATAGAACATATATATTGTTTTATG
>JAGRRI010031612.1:0-14985 GCA_018584345.1 Thuja plicata
CATCTTACATCAAGAACCTTATCTTTAGTTTGATTTGATCAAAATTTATCAATTTGTTGTTTCTCCTCTATCTCATTTCAATTTCGATCACGAGGGGGTAGTACCTATCAAACTTCAATCTTTGATTCAGCTTTATCAATTATATCAACCTTGACATGTCAATTACTTAATACAACGGTGTTGACCTTGTCTCTTTTTTTTAATCTACTTATTTTTGTCCTGATGTGTTCCCAGAATGATCACACGTCTGGGTTGTTTTGTGATCCCAAAATGATCTCACATTAGTCAAAGAGGGGCAAATGTATGCACCCTAAAATGGTCGCCTAGACTTTGGGCCCCATTTTATCAATTTATCATTTTATCAATTTCTTGAATCAATGCTTTGCAATATTTTCAATTCAAATCAATTTCCTTGATCAAATTGTAATTAATTCAATTATTCAATTATTTCAATATTTCCTAAGGTTTGATCATTTTTATTTAATTAAAAGATTTAATTTCCCTTTTAATTAAATGAAATTCCTCTTATTTAATTAAAAGATTTAATCTCCTTTTTAAATTAAATTCCTCTTATTTAATTAAATTTAATTTCCCCCATTTAATTAAATAAAATTCTTCTAATTTATTTAATTGAAAGAAAACCCCTCTTTTAATTAAATAAATAAAAATCCCCACTTAAAGCACTTTAATTGATGAAAAAGGAAATAAATTAAATGAAAAAATAAATAAAATCCCTTTTTCTTCACATCCTCCTAAGTGGTGGGTTTTTCCCTCTTAATCATAACCTTTGATTTTTGCCTCTTAATCTCAACTATTCACTTTCCTTTAAAAGGAGACCTCTCCTTCTCATTTTCATATATTAGGTTTTCATAGTATTGTTATGCTGCAGGTTTGGAGAGCAATTTTGGAGGAGAATTTGAACACTCAAGCTTGGATATTGCAACTTCTCTCTTCTTGTCTTCTTCTTCTTGCATCCATGACTATTCATGTAGATTAGATTCGTGTTTATTTTCATAGATTAATCTTGCATTTGTATTTGTTTTCATAGATTAACCATGCATTGCTATCATCTAGATTAATTTCCTTTCATGCATTGTTAGCATATAGAGTAGATCTCATTTTCATGCATTTGAATCTCTCGTTTCATGGTGTACTTGCATAGGAACTAACTAGGTCAATCTGAGGGCCTCCATTTTAAACCTTTGCACTCCATGACTAGAAAGCTATGGATCGATATTTGAGGCCTCATTCTTGAGCAACCTTGGATGGAATGATTCATAGAAGTGTGTCAACATTTTAGCACACACTACAAACATAAACTGTGTTGAATATTTTGTATGAAGTATTTATTCATAGGTTCTAAATACATCAACCACATCCTCATTTATTTTATAACCTTGTACGCCATGCACTTGTCACTTAGAGAACCAATAAACATTGTAACCTTCTACTAATGGCATCATCTACATTTGTTAATTATATCAGAGTCACCCCTCCATCACATGCTTTAATTTTATCTTGCGTCATCATCTCTACTTTCTTTCATATTTGTAAACATATACACAATTATCAGTATGTATACCTCAATAATCATGCACACATATACATACATGAAGTAGCATATACATTTTTCATTTAAATGCTTACTATTTCCCATTGTCTCAGTGCCTTATATTTCATTAAAATGTTAATATCCTGCCAAGGGTTTCTTTTTTATGTTGAATGCTTAAATCTGTGTGACTAAAGGGTTACATTAAAATGATGAGATCTGCTAGAACTGCATTAGTCCATCATGCTTTATGTGGTTTATTTTGTCATCATTGCTTCAAATACCAACCATTACACTATAAAATGTTTATTATTTCATATATATCATAGAGGGTTTAATTTTTGTGGTGAATGATTATTGGTATCTATATAGGGTTTCATTAGAATTATGAACTCTGCTTTTGCATTCTTGCATTTTTCCTTCTTTTCTCCACATTTTCTCATAAGTGGTCGATCTTATTAAAATGATCTTACCCCTATCTGTGCTATCTGGTTCCTCAAGTGTGTGTGTGTGTGTGTGTGTGTGTGTGTGTGTGTACATAATTCTGCATATTGTGTACACAACTAATTTATTAGGGTCATAACAGGGACCCAATATCGAATATAAAAAATACCTAATTTAAAGTGTGTAATTTATTGGGCCGGTTCACGTATTATTTTTTGTGTTAGGAAAGTGGAGGCATAAACATCCCCATTCATCACATGTGGTTCACTTTTTTCCAGGTATATGCTAAGATGGGTGCCCAAAAAATTTAGTTTTTAACACTCATTCCCTCATTTTTCATTCCTCCCGCTAGAGTTTTTGGTCTGCATTGCTCTACAACCATTCTATCTTATGTCATCATTTCTGATTTATTTCTTATATGTATAGATATACATAGTTATGTCTAGGTTTACATAATCATGCATATATATATATATATATATATATATAATATATATAAGAAATAAATCATGTATATGTATAGAAAATTATGTACTATGACAAAATTATGAAATAAGTATTTGATACTTTGTATATATATATATATATATACACACATGATCATGTATACATATACACAATTATGTACATGTCTGTATATATATGCATAATTATGTATATATATATGGACAATGATGGAATTAAACAATGATTGTCTCAATGCCTTCAAATGACATCCATTTTATTAAAATGTTTATTATTTCATATATGTCGTAGAGGGTATAATTTTTCCAATAAATGATTTTCCCTATCCATATAGGTTTCATTAAAATGATGAACTATTCTAGATTAAGGTGGTGCAATCTAGCACTTCTTACATATATATGTATAAATAATCTGGTCTACAACATCTAATATTATTTCATAGAACTTTATTGAATATAGCTTTCTTTTCATTCGGCTTAAGCAAATAAGGTCACCGTTTTCTTTGAAGATTAATTATTCATAAGGTCTATAAACATAAACTCAGTTGAATGTTTTGTATGAAGTTTATACATTCATAGGTTCTAAATACATCCATCACATCCCCAATCATTTTCTGAGTATGTTTACCTACATAATCATGCATACATATTTAGACTCGAAGTATCAAACATATATACATGACCATACTTATATATGCATGATCATGTATACATATACATAATTATTTAAATATATGTACATGGATGCATAATTATGGATGCAATATGGATGGTGATGGAAATAAACAATGATTATATCAATTCCTTCCATCTCATTAAAATGTTTATTAAGGGTTTTATTAAAATGCTACAATGTTGTATTCATGTGTGCACAATTACATAGCTGATTTATTTTTCTCTGCAACCTTATTAGCTCCACTCTGCAACCTTCAGGTAATGTCGCACCCATCAAGCATGCTTCCTTTCTTCTATGTACAATGACTGAATAAAACAAGGATTATTGATGGTCAAATGAATAATCTAATGTAGGTACAGATTCATGGCATGAGGTAGAGGTAGAGGTTAAGGTAGGGGCGGGGTACATTGAATTCAACATCGAAAGATAAGAAGACTCGTCAGACAAAAGTGGCAAGAGGTACAGGTAGAAAGGGAACGACATCAGGAGGTAAGCAGAGTCCCCAAGAAAATGAGGCAGGAGGTAGAATCAGAGGTAAACATACAGTTAGAGTCACTAGTGGAGTACACTTCATGGATGCAGTGGATAGGAGCTCCTGAGAAAAAAATCATGTTTCTGATTGTGGGGAAGAAACAAACAATGGATGTCACAATCAAAATAATGTGGAGGCAGAGCCTACTATTAATAATGTTCAACCTGTTAGTTAGTCAAATCCGTATGCGAAGTGGTCCAAAATACAAATGACAGAAGCAATTTCCTATTTTGAAGAGAAGGGGATGTCAACCAAAGCTGCATCAATCAGGTATGGTGTCCCCAATACGAGTTTGAGATCATGGTTGGTTGGGATTTCAGCAACAACCCAAGGGGGACCACATACCATTTTATCTAAAGAGGAGGAGGTTGTACTTGTCCATTGGTGCAAGGAAATAGTTGAAATTGGCCACAATATGCAAATCAACCAACTACAATCAACTGTTGCCAAGATTTGTGGGGATAGGCCCAACCCCTTCAACAACAGTGTGCCAGGGAAATCTTGGTGGTCTAGTTTTTGTAGTAGGCACGCTGATTTGACTATGAGAACAACTAAAGAAGTGGACAACAATTGAGAAGTTATGTTGTGGTATTTTGTTGTGTCCTTGTTCTACATCAAATTGGCTAACATTTACAATTTGAACCATTGGTGTTCAATCTGGCAGGAACTATGGAATGAGAGTGATTTCTAGATTGGGGCCTAGAGATGTGTACCACACTTAATATCAAAAAGTAGAGAGTGGATCACAGTTTTGGCTTGTGTTAGTGTGGCTGGGAAGAGTATTCCTGGGTTTTACATGTTCAAAGCCAAGAGGTACATCATAAATTACATAGAAAACTATAAGGAAGGTGCACACATGGCATGTCAAGAGCATGCATGGATGACAAATAAATTATTCCTTAATTGGCTACAACATTTTGCAGCATCAATACCTGGAGGGGTTTCACCCACTAATAGGGCCCTGCTTATCTTTGATGGTCATGATAACCACGTCGCCTTCAAGACAATTGAAGAAGAAAAATGCTTGGGAATTGACTTGCTAACACTTCCTACTCATACCCGCCATAAGTTTCAGCCATTGGATGTCAAATAATTTCAAGAATTACATCAAACACAAAGAAGTACATGGATGTCAAATAACCCCCACATTGGCATTGGATGAGAAGAGTTAGCAACGCTTGCGAGTAATGAATTCAAGAAATTATTGACACCATGGAACATTATGAGTAGGTTTTACAAGACTGACATTTGGCCACTAAACATGTCTACACTAGACAACAATATGAGACCAAGTGAGGCATTTGACATTCAATAACAAGAGAAAACTTCTAAAGCATAGGATGATGCAATTACATTGGAGACTAATCCAGAACACATTGTAGTAGAGGCCTTCATATGTTTGGCAGGGTGCATTGAAGAACAAATTAATCCTTTTGTGCAAAATTAGCCACCCAATATAGACAACACAGAGGGTTCAGTTGAAGGTATGCAAACCACATCATCCGAAGGTGTGAGTGATCCACCACAGCCAACATAAGGTATTGAAAGAACATCAACTGATCTTATTCTTCCAACATAAGCAAACCAACTAGAGTGAGTTGCACAAGAAACCACCAATTTAGGAGTGCAGATAGATTTCATGTCAGAAGACGTTACCCTTTCCATGCCAACCCCTCCCCAAATTGATCTAGCAGAAGTAATTCATTTTTTCACCAGTGGAAGGGATTGGGATGATGAGGCCGATGCAGTTTGTTATGATGATACGGGAACAAGTGATGAAGAATTTGACTACGTGTCATGAAACCAACATGATGGGTAGCAAGTGGCAAAATCAACACGCCAATTCTTGAGACTTCTAGTGCAGTGGGTGAATCCTGCATCATAGGGAGGCCAGAAAGGAGTACTTCACCTCACTAGATAGTCCCAAGTCTTGACATCTGATCAGTACATTGAAATTCTTAATTCTCAAGAGTCAGAGAAGAAGAGGATTGAGGAGTTGCAAAGGAGAAAGAAGTAGAAAATGTTGGAGAGGAAGGTTGAACATGAAGCAGACCAAATAAAAAGGAAAGTACTAAGGGAAGAAAAAGCTACAAGAAAAGTGCAAGAAGATGAGGAGAAGAGGAAAAAAAGAGGAGAGGCTAAAGAGACAAGAGGAGGCATAGGCTGAATGAAAATGCAAGGCAACTTCAAATAAAGGAATACAAATAGAGAAAGCTAAAAAAAAGGCCTTAACAGAGGATCCAAGATAACCCATTGTGAATAGTATGATGACCATCTACTCCCCACCATATGAATTTGTGAGCGCCTTTCTATTTGGGACTGCCCTTGGCAATGTAGAAGTGAAGGAAGCATTTATTTCTTGTATAGAAAGTTTCCTAGAAGTCCCGCCTATCCAACAATTTTCTAGTACAAGTGGGACGAACTCTACTACCCAGGGCTATGTGACCCCTACAAATTTTCAAACTAGTATGGGCAGTTGAAGAAGAGTTAATTGTTATGCAATTTGTTTTTATCGAAGAAGTTTTTTTTGCCATATGTCATGCAAAGAAGATCACACATAATGGGTTGATACGAGCTCATTTTTTTCCTTATATGGATGCAGTTTCAGTGAAGATAGAACTCTGATATGATTAAAAAATTAATTAATGTCATTGGTGTTATATTTCAAAACTCTCATTCTCAAGAGGAATGTAAATTTTGTGCCATATGACATACAAGTATAAATTGTAATGTTAATGTCGTAGATATAATTCAAACCTGATTTTTTATTCTAATAGTTCTCTAATTCTCTCATATTCTCTATTATCTATTCAGTGTGAATGTCCTCTAATTGTTGTAATTTAATTATTTTCTAATTTAATTTATTGTTATCTCATTGTTCTCTTATGCAGCAATATTATTGTGATGTACCATTCTCCAATGGTTATCTAATTATTCTCTACATATTCTTATGTATTGTTCTCTAATTGTAACCTATTATTCTATAATTTTTCTAATCTAATTGTTGTCTCATTTAATGTATTATTGTGGATTTCTTCTCTAATTGTACATGTTCTTTAATGCTCTCAATAATTAAATAAATTAAATAAAATAATATAACTCAACAAAGTAATAATAGACAAACTGATAACATATAAACTCTATGAACCATAAAAAACAAACTGAGAGATATTTTTGGTGTTGAATTGTGCTAGACAAAGCTAACTTAATCTGATTAGACTTGGCACTATGCAATTCAACACCAAAAGGTCGATTCTAAATGGTTGACAACTTACAAAAACTTTTTCATATTGCAACTATAGAGCACAAGCAGAAAGCACAAGTACAACTTTTTATATAGGAACTAAGAACATCAAAGCAAGATGAAAACAAGAATCTATAATTAAGTAGAGATTTTTACGATATTAAGAAATTATTATCTAATCTAATTGTTTTGTAATTGTGCAAATACATTTCTAATATTTATTTGAACATTTTTCATATGTGTGTCTGTATGCACACACACACGTGCGCACACACACACACACACACACACACACACACACACACACACACGCACATGTGTGTGTGTGTGTATATATGTATGTATGTATATGTATATACATATATATGTAGGTATGTATATGTATATATACATACACACACATACGTAACTGAATTCAACATGTAATTTAGCAAACCAAAAAATAAAGTAAACAAAATTTCAAATAGTAACAAGTGTTTACAGGGTCATTTCCCTAGCAAAGCCATAAAGACTACATGTGATCGATGGTTTTTGTCTTCTACACTTCTCGAATAGGTTCTTGAAAGCCTGCAAAAAAGGTGTCAAGCACAACGTAATCAACATATCAAAACATTCTATAGTAAATTGCATTAAACCAATCACAAAAAATATGTTAATTTATTAGTAGATAACAAGAATTCCCCAAAATATGGTGTTAAAAAACACAATTAGGTACATTGATTAACCAAATCTTCATCCAACTTGTTGACCTCTCATACTTCTCCCATACCTGCAAAAAATTATAACATTCGGGGGTAGTGTAATGCTCTAACATCAAATCATCCTTAGTAATATTGCATGCACACCAACACAATATATTCAATTAGATATCATATTTTAATGAAAATCACAGCAACAAATTCCCCATTCTAGATTCATACATAATTAGGCAATATTGACAGTAATGAAAATGAACTTGCAAAATCCCTTCATGAATTCATTCAAGTGTGCAAGATGAATGCATTCATTTGTGGTTGTTAAATTTGGAATTTGAAATTTGGTGGGAAAAATTACATCAATTCATTCTTGCGCTACAAGGTGAGCTATTATTGATTACAACCAATCAGTCATTTCATACCTCCATATCCAATTCAATTCTTGTATGTGTAGACTTAGAATTAAAGAATTCTTATTGCTTACAACCAATAAGTCATTTCCTACTTGCATATCCAATTTAAATCTCATACATACATACATACAACTACATATATACATATATCTATACAACTATATATATATACACACACACACACACACACACACACACACACACACACACACACACTACTACTACTACTACTACTACTACTACTACATATACACACACAAATTTTTGTGTGGGTTTGTGTGCATGATATATACAAATAATTAAAAAAACCAATATCAAATATAAAAGATACCTAATTGTGTGATAGAAAACTATAAATTTATTTTCTTGAATTGACTTAAAAAATAAACCATTATGTATTAAAGGTTGCATTCAAATGTTCTGGCCATGTGTGCACAATTACATAAAAGAAGATGATTTAGAATTCAAATACAAAATCCCCACATATGAGAGGATATTGCAAAAAAGTGAAGGATGCAATAAGTATGATTGAGGATTTGATCTATAGATAACCTAATTTATTGACAACAATGGCAACTCCGAAGAACTATTCGTGTTTAACATTTTTATTCTCATAAGAGAAAAAATCTTCATTGTAACAATGGAAGACACTCATAGAAGCGTAGTAATCATTAGCACAAGATATCTTGAAGAGCTCGCACGCCTCCACCATTTTATTTTGACATCCTTTTCTGCTATCAAAAATTGATACAAGATTGGCAAAGATAATGTTTGGATTGATCATATGAATCTCATGCGCAACTCTTCCCCAATTATGGGAAACCACCACATGCTTACCCACCTTCAAGGCCCATTTAAAGCGACTGGTAAATTCAATGAAAATAGAAAATAATAGTTTATAGATCACCTCATCGTGTATATGTGAGCCAACAAGATTATGTTTCACAAGGTAGAGAATAGCATGTTCGAAATCGTCATCAAGCATATTAAATAATCTAGAGCACTGATGGTGCAGGAGAACCTTAGGGTCCTAGTAGAGGTCCTAATAAATTTTGGCTTGAAGGTGGTTCTAGCCAACCACCAGAGAATAAGGACTGAGATAAAGTATAAAGTGTGTGAGTGACTCTTGTAAATATGATAGAAGTAATCTCTAAAGTGTGCTCACACAACTCCCAAGATAGGACCTAGCTTTCCCTAATCCAATTTAGGTTCCTAATTCCAATTTAGGACCTTCCAAGTTAATAGACACTCTGTCTAAGACCCTTACCAACTCTTATCAAAGAGTTACAATTGTTTTGTTTTCACCTTGGATGACAACTATCTCAATTGTGTCACAAGACTCTCAAAGGCTTGAAGAAATTAACACAAATTTCTCCACACCAATACTATTCATGCTACAATGGTAATTTAGGTACTTGTGATGTCCTTCCTACATCCAAAAAACTCAAAATCCATAGGTTATTTGACTAAAAAATGGTCGAGTTCATGAATTGTCTTCAAACTGTCCAATTAGGCCTACTAGTCCTATTAAGCCTATCCAAAGGGTTTTTCTGGATTAACTCTAAAAAATTGCTCCTGACCCCTAAAACTATTATTGGATTCAGATACCCTTTTCAAATACCTAAATTATTTATAAGGTCTTAGGTCCCCAACTCATCCATACAGTACTGTCCTAGAAAGTAGGGCTTTTAGGCCTATTTTAGCTCTTCACAAGCTATGCTCTGATTTTTCTTCACAAATAAATCCAGATGGATTGTTCATGCTATGAAATAAATCCTAGGGACTCATAAGACCTTAATGAATTTCTAACATCACTTGATTCAGTCCTCCATCTTACTCCTTTGTCTCCGCAATGGTTTCTAACCTCTCATGCGCCTAACTAGGCTATCCTAACTTGCCTAGTGCATGAGTTTAAAAATATCTCCCTTCACTTCCTGACCTCCTACTCCTATGTAAATTATATAAAAAGACTCCCCTCCACATTCCATTCAACCTTTTATGATTTCCATGGTTGAATTTCATGGGGGAGCCATGAAAGCAAAAACTGTCCGAAAGAGACCAGCAGACTACCTACTTAGGAAATAATTTCCTACAGATTGAAGATTAAATCTAAACTAATAACAACCTAAAAATAAAATTTTGTATCACTCCACTCTAAATTAATCCATATCTAACTCATGATATTAATTCCATTATATCACCATTAACATTCAAAATGAGTCGACTATATACTATCTGTAGAGAACTCTTCTTCCTTGCTTACTAAAACTTGATTACAAATCACTCTACCTCAGGATTCAAGATTGAGAGTGTCTAAGATGCCTTTCTCCACCATTATAGGTCATTTTAAATCAATTCCCACTCCTACATTTGTGGGAATCCAATGTTGTCTAGTTGCATGGAACATTTACAATTTCTTGCAAATGTTTTCATGACAACTTTTGGCATCTTTTGCATTAACTATGCAAACTAGAATATAGGACCTCTAGGATACTTAGTTAGATGAAATAACTCAAATAAATTACCTTAAGGAATATTTCACACCCTTCATGGGTCTAGAACACATTTTGAACCCAAATCCCAACTTTAGACCAACTAAGCCTAAACTAACAAAAACAACTAACAATGACTAATTGGTGACCTTAGTCCTAACACTAACTCACCTAGTCCATGACATTCTAAGGTCTCAAATAAAACACACATCTCTAAATTGGCTAAGGTCAAATACAAGCCAAAAAATACTAAGGCTTGAGGATTTCCTAGGTGCTCTTGCACCATCCTCCCCTAAACAAAAGGCTTTAATCCACCCTTGGATTGAGTAAGTTGGTGTCAACCCCCAACTTCTTAAACTCACTTTCTTTGATCCATACTACATCTGCATCTGAGTGTCCTCTCCATTTGATCAAGTGTTCTTTGTACTCCTTCCTGGTCTTCTTGTAAATTCTATAATCTAGTATTCCCTCTACTTGTTTGATTGGTGTAGATGGTAAGTGCAAATCTTCAACTTCATGTATGACTTCATTCAGACTCTGATCAACATAAGGGATTGGGCCTTTGTACAATACCAATTCTACAACATTGAAGACTAGTGATAAACCCAAATCCTCTGAAAGTTCCACTTTGTAAGCATTGGCTCCATACTTGTCAAGGATGACACATGGACCAATTCTCCTCATCTAAAGCTTGTGAGGTGTTCCTTTCTAAAGTCTTGCTTTACTAAGATGAACCATCACTAGATCTCCAATCTTGAATTGGACATCCCTTCTTCTCTCATCTACTTTGGTTTTGATCTTCTCTGTATTCTCAGTGAGAGACTTCCTAACTATGTCATGGACTTATTGCATAGCATATGCAAAGTCCTCAGCATATCCACTGCCTTTAGCTCCATCTTTAAGGTCTCTGAGTTCATGAATGCCTCTAGGATGGATTCCATATACAATCTCAAAAGGGCTTTTCCCTGTGGTTCTATTGACAGTGTCATTATAAGCATATTCTTCTTGTGCTATGAGTTGGTCCCATGTCTGACCATACTCCTTTGTCAAACACCATAGGAGATTTCTAAGGCTCCTATTTACTACCTCTATCTGACTATTTGACTGAGGATGGTAGGTAGATCCAAATGATAAGTTGGTACCAAACTTCTGCCAAAGAGTCTTCCAAAAGTGGCTCATAAACTTGGTGTCTCTATCAGACACAATACTCAGTGGTAAACCATGAATCCTAACAACCTCCTTGAAGAATAAGGAAGCTATTTGACTAGCATCATTCATTGTCTTGCATGGCACAAAGTGAGCCATCTTACTAAATCTATCTACAATGACATAGACACTATCCATTCCTTATCTAGTTTTGGGTAGACCTACCACAAAATCCATACTTAGACATTCCCATGGCCTAGTTGGAATGGGTAAGGGTTGATATAGGCTTGCATTTGTAGAGGTTCCTTTGGCCTTCTGATAGATAACACATCCTTTTACATATCTCTTCACATCCAAGTTCATCTTAGGCCAAAAATAGAATCTTTGGACTAACTCCTAAGTTTTATTTATCCCAAAATAGCCACTAAGTGCACCATTATGTTTCTCTTGTATGAGATTCATTCTTATTGACCCCCTAGGGACACATAACTGACCCCGTTTAAACAAAAGACTAGACTGCAAAGTGTATTCAGAGTATTAACTATGGAAGTGGTTTTTATACTCTTGACATACCTTATAGATGTTTTCAAAGTCCTCATCTTCTTCATACATGTCCTTGAAGTTTTCAATCCCCATACTCTGTAGTTGAGTCTCCTGAATGGTCAATGTTCTTCTACTCAAATCATCTACAACTTTATTCTGCAACCCTTTCTTGTGTTTAATGTTGAATTTTTATTCTTGTAGGTATTCAACCCACTTCATGTTCTTATGACTCAATTTGTCTTGTGAGTTCAAGAAACTCAATGCTTGGTTATTAGAGTAGACTATAAACTCCTTTGGAAATAGGTAATGCCTCCATTTTCTTAATGACTGGACCAGAGCATACAACTCTAGGTCATAAGAAGAATATCTCTTCTTAGCTTCACTCAACTTCTTCGAATGGAAGGCCATTGGTCTTCCCTCCTGACTTAGGACTGCTCCAATTGCCACATTGCTGGCATCACACTCCACTGTGAACAATTTTTCAAAGCGTGGCAACACTAAAATTGGTTGAGTTGCTATCTTATTTTTTAGTAGTTCAAAACCACTATTAGCTTGCTCATTCCAAACAAATTTGGTCTTCATGCCTCCCTTGATTGTATCTAACATAGGAGCACATATTGCACTAAACTGTTTAGTAAACTTTCTATAGTATTGTGCAAGACCATGAAAGCTTCTTACCTCAGTGCTTGTCCTTGGAGTAGGCTAGTTGATGATGGCCTCAACCTTACTTGGATCCATTTTTAAATCACCTTGTGATAGTACAAAGCCAAGGTACACTAGCTCTGTCTTGATGAACTCACACTTTTCTAAGTTGATCATCAACTTCTCCTCCTACACCTTCTTAAATACTAATTCCAAGTGCTTGAGGTGCTCTTACCTTGTCTTACTATAGATGAGTATATTATCTAAGTAAACCACTATGAACTTTCCATTTTACTCTTTAAGTACTTCATTCATCAACCTCATGAAATTTGATGGAGCATTTGATAGGCCAAATGGCATGACTAGCCATTCATACATTCCTTCAGTAGTTTTGAAGTTTGTCTTCCACTCATCCCCTTCATTCACCCTTATTTGATGGTATCCAATTTTTAAGTCTATCTTTGTGAAATATCTAGCCCCTCCTAGACAAACCATTAGGTCTTCTATCCTAGGGATAGGGAACCTATACCCAATGGTGATCCTATTGATTTCTCTAGAGTCTTTACATAACCTCCAAGTTCCCCCTTTCTTAGGTGCTAGGACTATGGGTACGACACAAGGGCTTATGCTCTTTCTTATAAGGCCTTGTTCTAAGAATTCTTGAACTTACCTAGCTATCTCTTCATTCTGTTGGGGAGTCATTTTATAGGCTTCCTTATTGGGTAGGGTGGCTCCATGGATTAGGTCAATTTTGTGGCTTACTAACCTCTTAGGTGGTAAGGTGGCTAGTTGTCCATCACTCACTATCCCTTGATACTTCACTAGCATCTCTTGAACTTCTTTGGGAAGCTCTATCTTCTTTTCTGATTTGTCTGCAAATTCCTTTGGGTTCAACACCAATGCAAACTCAATTCCTTCTCCTTCACCTAGAGTCTCTAGGAACTCCTTTCACCCACCATAAGAACATTTGGGCCAGTAGACTTCACTTCTACATCCTCCAACAGTGACTGAATCTTATATGTCACATTGTCTTTCTTGAAAGTGTAGGAGTTTTTCACTCCATTATGCATAGCCATCCGATCAAATTGACATGGTCTACCTAGGAGAAAGAGACATGCATCCATAGGTAAGACAACACATAAAACCTTATCTTTATATCTCCCAATGGAAAATTCCACCCAAGCTTGTTCATTAACTAGGACATGTTGTCCTTTGTTAAGCCATGTGACTTTATAAGGGTTGTTGTGGGGTATCCTTGTCATGTTTAGCTTGCTGACTACCTCCTTTGACACTATATTGTCAGTTGATCCTGAGTCTATGATGACTCTACACACCTTCCCCATCATTTTACACTTCACTCTAAAGAGTGCTCTTCTCTAACTACTCTCTTCCTTCACCAATTCCTTTATGAGAGTTCTCCTCATCATAAGGTTTTCTCTCTCCTCTGATTCCAATGGGACTTTAGGGTTCTTGTTCCCACTTATCTCTTCATGAACATAGTTCACTCTTTTGTCACCTCCTTGTGTAGAATTTCCTTTCTCTGGACACCTATACGTTGGATGCCCCAACTGGTTACAATGATAACACTTCATATTGGAAAAATAATTGCCTCTCCCTTGATTACTGCCTCTTCCTCTATTGTTAGAGTTCCTCCCTCTTCTTGATCTTCCTCTATTGAAGTTCCCTTCATGTTGTTCAGTAAGCTGTCTCTGATTGTCCTTTAGTTTTAGAGCTTCTTCCTCCATAGTTACTTCTTTGTCCTCTGGTGTCTCTTCCTCTACCTCTTCCTCTTGAGGTATTGGAATCTTGTTTCTTCTTTAGTTTATCCTCCACCTTGATAACAATTTGATGGCACTTCTATACTGTATCAGGAGTCAAGAGACTCATCTCATCTTGAATGGTCCATTTGAGGCCATTAAGATACCTTTCTACTTTCACTTCTCATCTTCTACTATCCTTGACCTCATACAAAGTCTTTGGAATTCTTTAGTTTAAGAGTTGACATCTAGGTCTGATCAGGAGGTCACCTAACTCTCTGAAATTCCTACTCTCTTCTAGGAATCTCACCTGGAATCCTATTCAATTCAGGACTCTCTAGACTCACCTTTGAGTCTCTTAGGGCTACTCTCAGACCCTAACCAGAAG
>JAGRRI010031751.1:0-10869 GCA_018584345.1 Thuja plicata
TCAAGCAATTTTCCAAATTCTTGTCTAGTTTGTTTCTTAGCTTTGACTTTAGGAACCCCAAAGCACTAAAAACTCTCTCATCCTCCACCGACCCCAATATCATGGTCAGACATAAATCAGCAAGCTTTAAAAATTATGATATTGAATCAATCAACATTTCGCTCTCAGCCAGATATTTCCAAAGCCTTGTTGTTGATCCATCTTTGTGGGGGTTCTCCATAATATTATATTGTTCCCTCATTGTCTATGAAAAATGGCCCGATTGTTCTCTCAAATGAGATTCATCTAAAATTCCATTTAGAGTTACTCCATTTAACTTTATGGTTTTGCAAAAATGATCTATCAAAGTTAGTAGCTTATTTCGATAATCCTTCGAATTGTTCATACTCCAATATCGAGGAAACACAATAGACATGGATTCAAGTAGTTTGACTGGAGGGAATCTTACTCTAATCTCTGAGGAAAGATCATAGGCAATGTGCTTCATAGAAGCAGTCGCAGAATAAGTATCACTTACCTTTGCCTTAAATTAAATTGCAGTCGCTACTCGCCAATGTAGTATGCAGTTGCACTCAACAGTCTGAAACTTTGCTATCGATCAAATGTTTTTATACTATCCTTATTTGGCAAATTCGGCGAGAGGTATTAGGTCAAGTTATACAAATTTGGCGAAGCCCACATAATTTTAACACGTCTTTTGTTATTTGCGAGGCGATTATGGGTTGTCCAACATGAAGGCATGATTAATAAAGTTCATGAATTTGGGTCGGGTTGAGACACACGTCCGCAAAATGCCAGGCAAATTTGAGGCGGCCTATAAATATAAATGTATAAAACTATTGGCGAATATAGGCCGTCCATTTGGGTCGCGTATAAATTATAGCGAATTTTCAAAATTTACGGGGACCAAAAATTAGATTCCATTGGCTATGTTTAAGAAAAGTAGAAAATTAAATAAAGCGATGGGCAATTGGCTCGGGCATTGGTCCCAATATTAATAATTGTCGAGCGATAGGGTCAACCTAATATAAGAAAAAAAATTGCCAATTCCCCGCTCGCCGACATGCGACATTCGCCAATTGGCGAATAATCGCCACTAAAGTTTTCGCTAAACAGGGCTTTCAGAAATCAAATATTGAAATGTAGTTGTGTAGGGAGGAGCAAAAAAAGAAAAAATATTGATTCAACATCGGATAGAGAAAGATGTGGGAACATTACGCCAATCAGTATTTGATCTAGTGTAAAACTTGCCAGCGGGTAACTTTTTCTACATGAGACATTACAAATCTATATAAATGGGAAAGTTTTAAGAAGAAATATTAGAAGAAAATGTTTTTCTATAGTCAAGATTGAGAAAATAAGAAAAAAAATTAATTAAAAAAAATAATCTTATTTTGTAATGAGGAATTATCAGAATAAAAATTATTTAAATTTAAAAGTGTTCTAATTTTATTTAATTTATTTAAACATTGTCAAAACAATCAAACTTTAGCATAATGAAATTTAAGAATACACTCAAAATATTGTATGTGTCTTGTGTGTACACACCCATGCACATATACATATACTTGTGTGTAAATACATACATACATATAGAATTTAATTATAACAAGACAAATATGTTATGTACATGACAAAAAAATAATCCTTATATTTAAGTTTTAAATTTATTTAAGAAAACAAAGTGTGCATTTAATAGCCATTTAATAATTGAAATTCAATATCAACAAACTTGAAATTTAATTAGTTGATCATCTATTTTCATATGACACATTTGTTAATATAATCGAAACATCACGAAGTTTACAAAATCAATGATCTATCAATACAAAATGTTGTAATGCTCTTATATCTTCTATGATATTTTACTTTTATTTTGTTACAATGCTTCTGTTGAATCTTCTTTGATGTTTTTCTTTTGTTTTAAAATATAATGTATATTTTTATATTTATATAATTTTTATTTCACATATTTATTATTTTATTTATTTTAAACTAATATGTGTATGCATATAAAAATTTCTAAACACCTACTTTCTAATATAAATATGTTGAACTAATGTAATAACTACTTTAACAATAACTCTCACTCAATATTTCTTCAACCCAAATTACAATATGATAAATGCAATTACTTGTACTATAGATAATACGAGAGGGTCTTAGAAAGGACGTAATTTCCCACCAAAGTAATAGAAGTGGAAAGTTGTATGTGAGACTTTGTAATAGTGCATCCATTATAATACTCCTCCCATTTATCTTTTTGAGGTACTCCCACTCCATTGTAGCTGAATAGTTCAAAGCACTTAACATGAATTTTTCTAGGTCAATGACTAAATAGTGATGGTATTTTAAAATTAAATTATTTTTTAAAATGGTAAGAAATATATTTTCACTTGTTTTATAATAATAAAATTATTTGTATTAACATAATATGAATTCATAACATTAGTTTATTTTTGAATTTTTTTAATAAAAATGTATTTAAAGATATATTAAAAATTATTAGAAAAACTTGTTAATGTATAAATTAAAGGTTAATATCTTTATGTATGTATGTATGTATGTACATATGTATGTATTTCATATTATTAATAATTTGATTAAATTTTGATTTTTTAGTTAAAAAATTTAAGATAAATTTTATTTAATGTGATAAATATTTTTGGAAGTTAAAATATATTATTTTAAATTTACTTTTTTTCAGTGAAGAAGATTTGAACTTGTATTATTTAGGTGCTTACAACATTACTTTTGCATTTTTAGTAGTTGAAATACAAAATTTGTTAGTTATTTCATTTAATTGTAGCAAATAATTCATTTTGAATAAGACTTTGAAGAACACTTAAACTCTTATTAGATTTAAAATTATTGAAAGTGTGATAGAACTTTGAACTAAGATTCTAGCTTTGTAAAGTCCACCCCAGGGTAATAATTTGCTTTAGATTTAACCATTTTAATTTTCATCCTTTCAACTTCATAGATCAATGTTACAAAAGCATGTCTCTAGCTCACTAAGAGCCTAAACACTAGGCCCCAAAATTTATTACTAGTCAATAAATGATGACATCATTTAAAGAAGGCCATGAAATTTAAGGTCTTATTGAAAAATACATGTATTCCTTCCTCATAAAATACACGAAAAGGGAACAAACCAAACTATTAACCTTTGTGTATTCAATAGATTTGAAGAAAATATAAAGGACACATCTATATTTACTTTGTTCCTAATCTCCACTTTTAGGAAATATGAACTTTGAAAATCTTCTTCAATTGCCTTCTCAGCCTTGCTAATTTAAATTAAGAAGAATTTTCCAACAAAAAAATGGTAACTTCTCTCTTAGAAAGAAATTTCTCTCATAGTTGTGTAAATATGGATTTTAGATTTTGTCATATGCAAAACAATTCAACAACAAATTTGAAATAGAAACCTTGAAAAAATATCAATAAGATATATGAGCTAACAAATACATAAAAAATCAATCTATATTCACAATATATATGTGCCCAAAGCCTTTCAGTAGGATGGATAATGATAAATCTATAAATAAGGTCACATATATTATTAAAGGTCAATTCCCCATATAGAAGAAGGATATTTTACCCTTCTAAATTATCATCAATTATCAACTCCTCATTACTTTTATGCCATAATTCACCAAGGGGATACTTTATTTGAATCTTTATATTAATGGTGTATTAAAAAACCTTTCAATCAAGCCAAGATTGGATGTACTCCTTTTGAGGATATTCTCTCGCTTCTAATTTTTAAAGCCCTAACTCCTTCATGACATTAAAACTATTGTCAAGTCATCTTTAATTTGTATAAAATTAAAGCCACATTGGCAAATTAAATGGATTTATACCACCAAATTTGAAACTTCAATTTCATTGATATTTTCATTCTAAGGCAAGTTGGAATACCATACAAGAGATTGTCCTCCCTAGCCTCTAGGAAAGAGCTTAAATAAATATTTATTGTCATTGGCAACCTTGATATATGTTAATGTAAAATTATTTTATGTGGAAACATATCTCTCCTTTCCTATTGTATTTATCAAATTTAGGGATCTCAAAAAATGGGGATGGGGAATTTGTGATATTCTAGGAAAGAGCTGAAATAAAATGCTTATTATTAGCAGCCTTGATATATGTCAGGTATAATTATTCTATGTTGAAACATAACTCTTTTCTCTTTGCATTTATCTAATTTAGGAGTCTCAAAAGTTGGGGGATGAAGAATTTGTGATATTGGTTTATCAAAGAGAAGTGACATGATTCTTTAAAGTTAAGCATCTTTATTTTATTTTTATCTTGTAAGTTTTAGATTGTACTTCTAGATTTCTTGAGTCAAATTTGGAAAGCATTATTTATGATGTGATAAGATGGTCTTGAGATGATTGGTGGAATTAATTGATTAGAATGGTTTGATAAAAATGATTGGTTGGATTGGGTACACATGATTGATAAAATTGAAATGGTTGATAGAATTGGTTGTAAGGATTGGTTTGATAAGGTTGATTGGTTTGACTAGGGTTGATTGGATGTCTTGCATTACTTTGAATTGAGGTTAGTAGAAGATCGTTTTGAGTAGAGGAATTTGAGTGATTTTTACTTGAATTTGTTTGAAAGAATGTTTTAGTTTGATAGATTTGGATAGTTTTAAGGGGTCATATTGGTCTAAATAGGAGATTTGAATGATTTTGACTTAAATTATCGGAGGGAAGGGTTATTTTTTAGTGAATTTTAATGATTATTTTGGTTGTGGTTGGATTATTTTGGAGGGTTTTTTTTATGTAAGTGTTTTGGGTAATTGTTGTTTGGTTTATGTAAATATTGATTTAATTAATCGTGTTTATTTTCAAATGGTTATTAACATATGGGCGATGTTGGTTGTGAGGCTTAACAAGATGAGGGTTCCCAATACTAAGTCTTGTGGGTAATTTAGCTTCAACTTTCATGATTCCTCTATGTAATGCATATTTGGTATATTGAAAATATCATTTTAATACATCATCCCATTTTTTTTATAAAATGTGTAGACTTATATTTATAAAATAAATAATATTTACAAGGATTGAAGTATGACAAAAAGACATCATAATCAATGTATAAAACATGATCTGGGAGAAAAGCTCAACTAGTAACTATTTGAAAAGAACAATAAATGGATCTTTGGTGATAATAAAAAAAAATGGGGGTCATGCTCGACCAAAATAAAGACCAAAAAAATGAAGATGATTATACGATATATTGCATATAGATACTAAAAATTAGACCTAATCTAGGAAATTCTCATATTTTTTCTCTTCTTTCACTTTGAGTTGAGGATTGAGGAGAGCACTGTGGCTATATGGTTTGTTTAAGGTCTCTCCTGGAATTTGTGAAGTTTTTAGACAACTTAGAGTGTTGATTGTGTGCTTCAACTTCAACTTGAGTACATGTGTGTGACTTACATGATTGACAAGTAAGTCAATTATCAAAATTTGTTTTGAATCCAATTCATCTTTATAGGTCCCAACTAATCACCATATGCAAATAGGACCCAACCAATAATACCTTCATTCTCCAGTTCAAGAGACACTTTAAATGCATCATATATTGAAACGTGTGTTGATTACTCCCTTAGGATTTTTCTATGAAAAATCCCTCCTATTTCTACATTTTCCTCAAAAAATTGTACCCTTTGATGAATTCATCTAATGGTTTATTTTCTATGTATTCATCATGTAAGATTCTACCACTATGTGATTTAGTTACCCATGAAATTGTACTAGGTCCAAGAAATCAAACAGAAAAATAGATAGAACATGGGAGGGGTATAATAGGAAAGGAGGCGGGAGTTCAAACTTTTTGGACTCTATAGTATCCTTTTTTGGTAATAAATACACTTTGATACTTATTTTTTACAATTTTTCAGATAATTTAGTATAATTGATCCTTTTGGATAGTCAACACACTAAAGTGGGAAAAACAAAATGTTGCAAATCACACCATGTGTCAATTTCACATATATAATTTATGAAATTTTTTATAATTGGGACTTCATTATTTTGACTCCATAAATGAAAATGATAAAGTGTTAGTAGCGTGTGGTTTAAATTCCAAGATAAATTGGTTATATGAAAGTGTGACGCACAAACATCCTAGTAAATTCTAAGATTAAAATAAGAATACCCTATAAAAAATTTCCTATGATGCATTTCCTATCCAAAAAACATTGTTGTAATGGGTACTTCAACCCATTCCAAGAAAAAATTTCATTCTACCTCAATTTTTTATTCTAGCAACTCTTTGAAACATCATGTCTTCATCTCTTGCTCTTTCACAATGAAGATCTGCTAAAATAGTCGCAGTGCTTGGACTCTCACTGCAGCAAAGAATCCTCTCAGATTTTTTCTATCATGACTATCATCTCAAGAGATGAGCAACAGGTACTGATAATGCTCTCTTGCAATTTGTCTCATGATCTTGTCTATTATTTATCATCTCATCTATTGTCTATTACTTGTCATGATAGAGTTTCCCCTCCACTATGGGGCTTATTTCTATTACACGTCTATTTTTCTTTATGTCTTTTTTTCTACTTGAATCTTGTTTTGTTTTTCATGGAGTTGGAAACACCGAACCAAGGGTGTTATTGAGGTAAACCACTATACAATGCCAACATTTTTCTATCTTCATGTGTGTGGGTGATGAAAAGGTTTGGAAGACATTGAACTTCATTCTAGTAGTTTCTGAACTGTTTCTTTACAAACACTGGTGTGACCACATAGATATTTCAGGAACACGTTAATGTCCAAGGTCGAGCCTTGTCTCATCTAACATAATGATATGTGTATTTTTGTCTACTTGAATTTTGTTTGGCTTTCCATGGAGGTGGAAACACCGAACTGGGGGTTTGACTAAGGTAAACCACTATACAATGCCAACATTTTTTCTATCTTTATGTGTGTGGATGACGAAAATGTTTGGAAGACAGAAAACTTTATTCTAGTAGTTTTTGAACTCTTTCTTTACAAAAAATTGTGTGACCACATAGATATTTCAGGAAGATTCTGACGTCCAAGGCTGAGGCTTGTCTCATCTGACATAATGATATGTATATTATGTACTTCCTATTTCTATACATTAAATAGTTTTAGCATATCACACTTCCAATTTATTTAGCATTTTCAATTTGTGTTCATTGTTAAGCATAGTATAGAATTCAATTTTATGCATTCTTTATCCAGTGCACTTGAGTAGCATTCAATTGATGTAGATGGTTTTTTCCTCTTCAAGACATTGTTATCTGGAAAGTAGCAAATCTCCTCTTCTACACTAACTTATATCCTAAACATCTTTCTTATTTGAATGGCATCTTGATTGTGAAATTCACATTGGGCTATTGATTACTCTATCTTTCTAGAGTTTCATTACCTTACCAAGTTGCATATTTACCATGATTATTATGATACAAAATACAAACATACATACTTATAAATCTTAAACACGTAGGAAAACCAAGATATTATCAAAAAAAATATAAAACATCGCATAACATCATCACATGTGATATCAAATGCATCATAATATAAATAAAAAGAGCTTAACACATCAAATGCCCGAACATATAAAATTAATCAAATTAGCCTTGTCGATGGGAAAACCATTGATGATCCTACATTGCCTACTTTCTCTTTGACATATCTTTCACATCCTAATAATTTATTGTTGTCCCTATTTGTTGTTACAAAATATTTTCACTTATGATGTTACAAACAATCGAATTAGTTATCACACCTACTTATTCATTGTGACATATATTGGGTCATGTGTGTTGATTCTCATTGAATTTATCCATATCAAATGTATCATGTGTGTTTATTGCAATATCATGTATGGATTAAAACATCAAAACCGATATAACAAACCATATTATATATGCCTTCATAAACACATATTATCCATCTATTGTTCATCATCACATGATATTTAGCAATCCAATCAAGGCTATCATACATCACCATTTGATTGGTTATACACTAGTTATGATCCTTTCCCATTATAAATATGTGTTCCTTATCACATTATCTCATCTATGTGTAGACAATTACCTTGATGTGTGCTCTCCCAATCATATTTTACATTGTTGCACTCACATGATCTAGTGATCTTCTAAGAGTCAACTTACCCCATTGGGGATGGGGCATGGTACATTATGCCTTTGATATAACATTGTGTACTCACATGACCTAACTATGTTTTATAAGCTACATTGATGACACAATAACCATCATTGTATTATTGATTACATATTATGTTAGAGCAAGATCTTTATTACCAATATGTACTTATTTCCTTAACTCATATTGTGTATTCATGCTACCATGTTGGTGGCATATGGATTTTCAAGTTTCATACTAGCTTAATATATTTAGATTTGGACAAATTATGTTATTTAGTGTAAAGTTGGACTGCTTCCTCCAGACCATTACATACCAATTTACACACATCTATGTGCATATTTCCCCCACCCTATACATACACATCTACATTCTAATACACCCACCATAATTACACATTTATTACATTTACTAATGTATACATCCTCATATAGCTATTAACCACCTTGATTTCATTATTTGCATGTCTAAGGTCATTTTTGTTGTCACGAGTACAATCACATGGTCAAACATTTGATTCTTGAAATATCAAAGTTCAAATACAAATTTTAGTCAACTCTCACCCATTCTTTATTATCAACTACACGTGATTGTATGATTTATTGGCATGTCCCTGTATTTAAAGGCATTTAATTGTATTCATTTCACACCACTTATAGCTCATCTTATTCAAGCTTATTTGAATGTATAATTTGTAAAAACATGTTAGGAACGTGTATACTAAAGCACAAAATATAACACAAACCATTTGCATGATTAAATCTTCTTGTTTTATCATTGACATAATCACAAAGGAAGTCACTTATAGGGATTGAACTAAGAGAATGTGGAGCTGAGATATTCTAAGAATCCTCAAAAGGTATTTCAAAGTAATATCAATATAAATATCAAAACAAAAATAGAGACAAAATTATATATTTAAGAAGTAGAAGTCCACAAATAGTCAAATCTTTTTTGCAAGTTTTAAGATAAATCCGTGTTTGCTGAAAAGACATTTGCCTCCTCATAAAGTATATAGATTATTAAGATTTTTAAAACACAAAGTACATATACAAAAGATCAATTTTCAATCTCGAAATATCCAAAATTAAATACATCAACATAACTACTTGTCTCCTTCAAATATAAAACTAAATACTACAATATATCATACTTAATTTCTATATTATAATATTTCACTATATATTTCCAATACTCTTGACTGAATTATTTAATTTAATTTCTTTTATATTTATGTAAATACACCTCATTCGACTAGTGTAGATTAAGAGAAAAAAAACTATTTATATTTTGCCTTACATAAATATAAAACGCATTAAATGAATTGTAGAAGCCCTAGAAACAATTAAAATCATTAACGTTTACCTCCTTAAAACGAACCGTTGCATGCATTACTTAGAATATAACCGTTAGAAGAGATTTAGTTAACGTTCCAATTATGAACTTGAGCGTCCGAAGTCACGTGTTGTACCGTTGATTTGCCAGAAATTGAAATATAAACAATAAACACCAAAAATTATGCAGGGATTTCTGCAATGAAGGCGCCTGTAAAACTTAAGAAACATGTGAGTTCTGTAAACATTCAAATATATGTTACACATAAAATAACGAAGAATATGTTGTTTTAATTTTGAATATTGTGTACGTTAACCACATTAAATCCAACGGTCACCTGGTTGATTGGAACGAGCCAGACCGCACAGACTTCATATTTTAAAAGACAGACTACTTATGTAAATCTATCCGTTTGCATTTATTTCTGTGTATAAGATACTTGTGACCTTTTGTTAAATAATATGTTTTCAACTGTGTGAACATTATCCAAATGCGATGAGTGATAGGTGATTCATTCATTCTTACAAAAGATGGGTTCTTGTGAACTACTACTCATGAAACATGGGTCAATAAGTTTGACTCAAAAACTTCACAATTGAATTCTCATAGCAATATCACAATACATTTTCAATCAATATTAGATTTTATTGTAATTAAGAAATTATTATAATTATTTTATTTTTTTTTACAATTATTTTCTTGGTGATGGATTACAAAGTGTCATCTTAAATGTTATGGCAAAGATTTCTACGTAGTTTTAATTAAAATAAAAATTATTTTGATTGTAAAAATATAATTTGTTAGTTAATTTAATCATTAAAATTAAAATGTATTGAAATAAAGATTTTTTTGTATTTACGAGATTTTTAAGGGATAATAGGTTCTAGATAGTGAGGCTACAAACAAGGCAACTCATCTCCCATAACTTGAAGCTAGCAATTATAGTGCAAACTTGTGATAATTTTATATTAAATGATTGTGATATTTAATCTCTCAAAACTATTAAACACCAATTTGTGTTAGTTAAGAATATAAAAGACCTATTAAAATATTAGGTATGATGTCCGAGGTTAGAGACCTAAGATGATTAAGATCTATTGATTTGAGATACTAGGATGCAATCACACTTTTACGATCACCAAGTGGGTGTGATTCTATCTTGATGGCCCACAATCCTATCCTAAGTTGAACCTTCAATATTGATTGAAGATATTCACCTATCGTGCACACACACACACACACACACACACACACACACACACACACACACATTAAATACCAATTTGTGTTAGTTAAGAATATAAAAGACCTATTAAAATATTAGTTATGATATCTGAGGTTAGAGACCTAAGATGATTAAGATCTG
>JAGRRI010031787.1:0-10295 GCA_018584345.1 Thuja plicata
TTCTTACACAAATATTAATCTGAAATTGATTGGCTTAATATCATTCATTCCATATGCATCAATACCAAATGGAGAAATGATTAAAATCGGGTCTACCTGGAAAGTGGACTTCTTTCATGCTAACCACGTAATGCTAGGATGTGTTGCGCGGCTGCATGCTATTGTGCTGGCCGCAGGTCTATACACCAACCGCAGCATCCAAAGATCCCATGCAATTCATTGCCTTGCTTACGTATTTGAATTGCAAGTACGTAGCTGGGAGCCAAGACGGCTGGAGCAGTAAGATGACGCCAAGACACTTTGAAACTCTTTCCTGCTACCCGCGATTCAACTTCCAGTCCAAACGCAGCCTTGGTAATTATCGTTACCAATAGAATCGATGCAACTCCTCTCAGCAGTGTCCATTGTTTACTCCATTCATTGGATTAACAAAATGCAATCCCAATGCTAAACCACTCAATCGAATTTATAATTCGATGAACACAAACTCTGCAATCCTTAACAAATTTCCAGAATAAATTTGCACCCTCAGTGTGCATAAACAAAGCATCAGAACTCCTCTCTCAGATACAGATGAAACATAGTAGAGAGAACCTTCCATTTTCTTTACATCAGCAGCAAATTGCAATACAAAATTCAGTATCAAACCCTTATACCTCAGCAAGAAATTTGATTCTACAAATCAGAACTTCTCCTCAAAGAAACAAACCAAAATAAAATAATAATTTATTCAATGCCCAAGTCCAAGAATGAGCCCATATTTATAATGCTTTTGTAGCCACAGTTTCCCAAAAGATGCATCAGTTAACCACTCTCTTAAATAACAACTTCTAACTTATTATAATAATAAAGTATTATTATAATAATATGGCTTTATTATTAATTAATAATTTATAAATATTAATCAATAAATATGAACTTATGCAATAAATTTTGCATCCACTGCTGATCATGCCAAACTGACATAGCCATCCACTGCACTACCAAAAATAGCAACTGCCAAAAATAGACTTACTATAAATAGTAAATCCCCAGCCACAGAATTGCATACTCTGAACATTGTCTGAAGCACTGACCATTGTTGATACTATCCTGTCAGAGATAAACACTGACCAACTAACTTACTAAAAATAGTAAGTCCAGACTTAATAAAAATAGCGAGTCTGCCAACTGGGACCCTCAAAACCAGACGTCAACTCACGAGGGTCGCAATAATGAGCTGACAAAGCCACAGCCAATACCTGATAAAATTGGGGACATCACATCCTCATTAAAAGTAAGGGTGTTGGCTGTAAAAGATGCATTTCTAACATGAAAATCATATGCCTTTACTTGCAAAGGGATAATTTGATAACAAGTCAATTAGTCGTGAAAAATTATTTCAACTTGCGAAGGGGGTCCACAAGATAGTTGTAGAAGGATGTCAATTACCACCACAAGTAGACTGTTCATAATAATTTATTTGATTCATCAGGAAGTACCTGGACTTGATAATAAAAGAAGAAAAAGAACTTGTGACTTGTTATTCTATATCCAATTCAACTTATTAGTAAAGTTGTGCAACATTAACAAAATATGTATGGTTTTGCTCGAATCAAATCTAGCTCCATGACAAGATAAGAAAGATAATTAAGTCTGCAGTAGATTACCTTTCATTTTTTAGAGCTCTTTTTCGAGTTCGAGCGAGAGCAGCCTCAGCAACTGTTGGTTTCTCCCCAAAAATTTTTATATGTCCAGCATCTGCCATTGCCAGTGCCATGGCCTGTGAATGAGAACAATTATTTAATTTGGAAGGATACTAATTTTGTTCTTTAACTCAAAAAAATTTATTTGCACAGAAAGATGTAATGTATGCCATCTGCGATTTCAAGATTGATGAGAATGCTGAAATCCCAAGAAAGGCAGAAAATCCACAACTAGATCTGCACTAAATTTGTTATGCATGTCAAACGTGCAAATAAAAAACTAGTCTGCCAAATAAATTGATAGGACGAATAATCAATTTTTCACTATATTCAGAGCCTAGTTCACTTTCCATTATATAAGGTGTTGCAATTACACACTACATACCGCATCTCCACTTGGAGGAATCTTCTTCCATTCTGACCATTGCTCCATTCCTATTGGAGGCTTACGCCAGTTCCACCATAAATCCTCATTTGGAAGTGGTGGTGTGAATTTTTCTGATCTTTTACGAAAAAAAGGGTGAGGTTCTCCATATTTCCTAGCCAATTCTTCAGCATCAACTATCTCCTCATCTGATTTCAGTTCCTGAATAACATGTGTTGAAGTTTCTTCATCTTCTTCTTCAGATGAATAATTTGAAGATTCTGGTGTAAATTCATTGTCAGTAGTTTCTCCAGCAGAAGTTTCTGGTATTGCTGCACTCGCCCTAGACTTCTTCCTCCTGCTTCCTGGATTTTGACCATTGGATGGTTTTAATGTGTTTGCAGACTTGTCTGAAGCCAAAGGAGTTTGTCCACGCCGTGCACGGATAGTTGTGTCCGCAGACCAGAAATCCCTATCAGGTATACTTGGGCGAGCCCCCCTTGTTGGGACTAGTTCCCCAGTATTAGAATCTATATAGGAATCATATGGTGGGCGCTCATCAGGACTATCTATATACTGATCTCCCAAGCTCCACCCTGCTGACACAATCATGATGCTCTTCTTTCTCAAGGGATAAAGATTTTGTCCTTGAAATGAACTCACTGGGATTTTAAAAGGTAACAAAAATCTGATATTGTCCTGCAAGTTTCAATGCAAAATCCGATTAAAAATATAAATATATATTAAAAAGAAGCTGAAGGAACCATTTCAAAATGATGGTGACTCACATCTCCCAAGATAGAAAACTTACAACAGATTTTTGTCTTGGGAAATTTAAGCCCGAATACTGGGGCAGATGTGCATTATGCTGCGAAATACCATCTGCAGCAAAGACAGACATTTTTTTAGTGTATGCCCATGAATAATAAATTTATAGTCTAAATTGCACGCTGTCCGTATAAAGCAAGATTTGGATTATTGTAAGAATCAAACCTGCATAGAAAGAGCACAATGGTAAAGAAATGGCCATGTAAGCCATAAAATCGGATTAAGAAACTAGTTAGAGGCTTTCAATCTTCCTTACATTTCTGCAGTAGACATCATATTTCCTGCAAGAATCAGCAAAAGATACAATTACAAATATGAGCCCTATGAAGTCATTAAAGCAATCAAATTTCCAAACCAAGTCTCTAGAATGCAGCCACCCAGCCTCATATAATCATGATAAACAGATCTTAAGTGTCCCCAACACCTGAAATAAAACTCTACTAGCTAATTTGATAACATAAAAGCAAAAAGGAAATATAAAGCACCAACACAACAATGTCAACAGATAATTTCATTTTATTTGATTGGTAAGTCAGAAATTGGAGGATTTTTGCCCCCTTAGCATTATAACCAGTCAGATTTTAAAAAATCAACACTAGAATCCAAAGACAAACAAACTCTGATGGGTACCAAACCACTTTTAAGAGGTGGCAACAACCACTTTTAAGCTAGCCCTCAGGGACCTGTTGTGTTGTAAAACACACGCCCCATTGTAAATGGGTACGCCTATTTTTCGCTTGGTGGTAGGAGTAGATGCTTTAGTTTTCTTTAGTTAGTGGCAAGTTTTGGAAGTCTCCAAGCCAGAGAGATGAGTTTGAGCAACTTTAGGTGAAGGCATGCCCACTTGAAAGTCAAGTCCTACGAATGGTCGAGTTAGAGAGGAGTGAAATCATTAACAAGACTTCAACACTTGCCAAAGTTTAAAGGCTTAGAATCTGATATGAGAGTGACAAGGTGATTTGAAGTCCTCATCGTTGGGAAAAAATTAAAGAAAGAATAGAAGCAACCACTTGGAGGAGAAAGTTAAAATCAATTTAGGGACGAAATGAAAACAAGATGCAATGATGGAATGAATCTGAAAGTTAAAATCAATTTAGGGACGAAGTGGAAACAAGATGCAATGATGGAATGAATCTAAGTATGGAAAGCATGAAAGTTTAAGATCTTTTGGATCAGATCTGAGTATGAGCAAAAGAAAATAATGAGGAAAGTTGAATTTGTGAAGGAATAGGCACGAAATTGCAAGGAAAAGTGTAATGTCCCATTTTTTGGGACATTAGCAGCCAGTTAAAATATTAAATTTTAAGTTGTCAAATTATATCAAATTTAAAGACGATTTAATTTAATTATTTAATAAAGTATTAAAACGACCTAATGGAGCTTAGTGAATAATTAATGTCATTTTAATTTAAAAGAGGGGTGACTAATGAGACAGAAAAAGGAATATGAAGAGACGGGCAAAAGGGAAACGAAGAGTCACAGGGTTGTGATTTAAAAGAACATTGAGAGGCTCATTCTCATTATGCTTGATTTTACGTTTGATTTTTCTCTTGGAGAATTCTGAAAAGCTTTGGCTCTCAGCAAGTTTGAGGACGGAAACCTTCGAGCTTGGAGGCAATGGACGAAAACCCATTGTTTGTTGGAGATATCACTCAGGTGTCTCACTTTGTGCTTCAAATTAATACTTCTGATTATCCAATCTGACTGTAAGTTCTATGGCTACGATTGGATATTTTGGTGTTGCTCTACTGAAAATTTGAAGGCAATATTCATATTTCAATCCAAATCTCTATTTCGGTCTAATTTTATATGATTTTCAGTTTAATATGTTGGTTTTACAGAAATCATTTGCATGCAAAAATTTTTGTGGTACATTTGGAAACCTGGAATAAATATTCGTAAGGGGATATTACAGTTGTATCATAGCTGTGTATCCTGTCAGCCTAAAGGGTTAAACTGAAGAATTCATTTTAAAAATTGAATTTAGAGACAAATTTTACAAGAAATAAAGATATTGGCAGTATATTTGAAATTGGGAAATAAAATTCGCTTGATTCCAATATGATATTTGTATCAGCTTGTGGTATCATGGACTTTGGTGCAAGATTGAATTTTGAGTAAAATAATCTCCTTGTTATCTGCCGTATTACCTCTTTGTGGAGTCGCTTCAATTCCAAAGGAGATATTTTAATTATGATTTAAAACTTGAGGATTATAATCGAAGTTTGGTTATTTGGTTATTTGATATTAAGTTCTTTGTGGGACCTGAAATCATTTAGGGGTGCTTCTGATCTTCCAAAGGGAACTCTTTCCATAAATGTTGAAGTTAATGATTGTAGGAAGCAATAAGGTTTCTTATGTGCCGTAAAAATTTTCTTTTCGCTGTTAGAGCAATAAGAATTCCATGCAAGGAGCGTGACTTAATTGGTGAAAATAGTTGAATTGGGTTGCAGAGGTGTACTACGAGTAAGAATTTGAATAAATATTTACTCTGCAGATATTTGGGGAGTGTCGTCAAAATAATTGCCGGAGGAAATCTATTATTAAAGTTCGCTAGGGGATACTACAAAACATTGTTTTATTGCGGTGAACATATATTATTTGTGGGCCCAATTTTTGTTGCTCCCTAAGTTTGGCATATATATGAAATTCTTTAACTTGAGGTCAATTGGCATTGTTTAGTTATATATTGCCACCTGTTGTTGCTTATAGCCTCGATTAGATAAATCATTAATGCATATATCTATTAGAGAAATAATAATGGAGCATCGATCATATTAGACACACACACATATATATATATATGATGATAATAATTATTATCATCATCATATATATATATATGATTCCTATCGTGCTTTATATATTCTCTCTTATAAACCCGATTCTCATATAAATAGTAATTGATCGACCCGATTACTAATAGGCAGTAATTAGTATTATAATCGGTATCGACCAAATACTGTCAGTCATAATTGGTATTCAAACTGCGCCAGCCGGATATGCATTGAAACGATGTTGACCGATAATCATATCGGAATGCTTTACCATAGGGTGTGACTATTAAGTCATGCCTATGATCATGTCTATCATAGACGTGACTAATCATAGACCACCTTGCTCATATATAACTGGTATGACTATTTATTACAATGCACCAAAATCAATAAGTGCAGAGTATTGTAAACAACAACACAGTGGTGATTATATATTACTTACACCCCAGTCTTAGACTTCTGCAAATAAACATCAGCACAGTCAGATTCAACATATATATAATCAACAGTGAATATTTAAATTAAAATTGAAACTTGAATAATAAGTTTGCATAGAATTAACATGGTATCAGAGCTCTGGTAAGGGAAGATCCAAGAAGCTCTCAAACTTGAGAAATTCAATATCAATTGTAATCTATCACATTTCTCACATTCCCATGGCAAGCGCTATCAAATTTGAAGATAGACTTGAAGGAGGAAACAATTTTTCATCATGGAAATTCAGAATCAAAATGATTTTAAAAGAAAATAAAGTCGAGTCATTTATAAAGGAGGAGAAAAGAAGAGCCATAGAATAACCCCGAAAAATCAAATTGGACCGAAGGAAATGAAAAGGCTATGAAGATCATAGTCGATGGTATTAGAGACCATATAGTGTCGATCCTGACAAAATATGAGACTGCCTATCATATGTTTAAATGACTCGAAAGAACGTGTGAGATAAACAATGCTAGCAGAACCCTAGCCCTAAAGAGGGAAATTGATAATATAAGTATGAATAAAGGAGAATTCATCAATGCGTACTTTCTGAGAATTTCCGCTCTAAGGGATGAATTAGTGGTACTTGGATATGCAATTCAGAGCAAAGAACTGACACTCATTGCACTAGATGGCCTACCAAACACTTGGGAGACTTTTGTTCAAGGTATTAGTGCAAGGTCTAAATTTCCAAACTTTGATCGACTAAGGTCTAATTGTCTTCACGAAGAGTCAAGACAAAACAAGAAAGGAATCAAACTGAAGAACATAGATGAGGATCTTCAAGTGTTAGTTGTAAACTCTCACAAGAAAGGCAAGAAGAAACACTTTAAGAAGAGGAAGGACTATCATGAAAAGGGTTCATCTAAAAGGGATACTTCTCACATTCAATGTTTTAGATGTAACCAATATGGGCACTATGCAGCTAGATGTCCAGATAGAATTAAACAACTAGCTACATTTGCCAAAGTAAAAAAGAATTAAAAAGAGCATAATTCAGAGAAACATGTATTCTACTCTGCCCTCTATAACCAAGAATCCAACAAATCTAATACTTGGATAATAGACAGTGGATCGTCAAGACACATCACTGGGTATAAAGAACTATTGGACTCTATGATAGAAGAAATTGATGAAGAGGTAACCATTGGAGATGACACTGCACATCCAGTAAAAGGTGTTGGGACCTACACCATTAAATTGAAGTCAGGCCTGTCTATCCAACTCACCGGAGTTTTTTACATTCCTAGCATCAAGAGGAACCTAGTCTCCATATCTGCATTTGAGGATAATGGGTATAGACTATAGAGTAACCTTCATGGACAGTAAAGTGTTGGCATGGCCAAAGAATTCTTCTATCAAGAAAGCAATAACTATAGGGCATAGGAAAGGCTACTTGTATGAGGTATGTACTGAACCTAATCTTGCCCTAATTCATGAAATTGCAGACTCTAATGAGATATGGCATAGAAGATTAGGACATTTAAACTTTCGTACTTTATCTTCCATGGAAAAGTTAGTCACTGGCTTACCTAAGTTAAAGCAATATCATTCACGTACATGTAAGGGGTGTGCCCTAGGCAAAAATACTAAGGGTTCTTTTCAAAGTACTTCTAGTAAAATGAGTAATGTTTTAGAACTAGTTCACTCTGATCTATGTGGACCCATGTCTATACCTTTTGTGGGGGGGTTTCTTTATTATGTAATATTTGTTGATGACTCCAAAAAAACCTAGATCTACTTTCTTAAATGTAAAGAATCAAAAGAGATCCTTAGGAAATTTAAGGAATTCAAATTCTTCTCTGAAAACTCCTCTGGGAAGAAAATAAAAATCCTAAGAACTGACAATGGGAGGGAATACACCTCCAACATTTTTAGAGAATTTTGCAAAGAAGCTGGGATTAAGAGGGAGTTCACCGTTCCTTACAATCCTCAACAAAATGGGGTTGCGAAGAGGAAAAATAGACCTATTGTAGACGCAGCTAAAGTCATGCTCCTTGATCAAAATTTAGAAACCTATCTTTGGGCAAAAGCCTCCAACACTGTTGTATACATACAAAATAGATGTCCTCACTCTCATATTGAAGACAAAACTCCTAAAGAAGTTTTCACAGTTATAAAGCCAGATATCACTCACTTAAGGATATTCGGATGCCTTGTTTATTTTCATGTACCTAAAGAGAAGAGAACAAAATTAGAACCTTCTGGAAGAAAAGGAATCTTTGTTGGGTATAGTGAAACTTCTAAAGCCTATAGAGAATTTTTACTTGGACGTAGCAACATTGAATTCAGCAGAGATGTAATATTTGAGGAAGACCTAGCCTTCAAAAGGGCTAGAAACTCTATTGAGTCAGAAAGTTATACTCCACCTTCAGACCTAGAAGAGGATCCTGCTCCTGAGCTTTAGAGGGAGTATCCTGAAGAAAATGAAAATAAGTACAAAACTCACCTCAAGAGAACATTAAGAAAAGACCACTTTGGGCCACCAAAACAATGGAAGAAGCAAAGAACTATGCAACTCTTTCAGGGACCTTTAGAGAAAGTAAAAGACCCCAAAGATTTTCTAGCTATGTGGCTTTAACGAATGATCTCTCTAAGTCTAAACCTTTTAATGCATCAGAAGCTCTCAAACACCAAGTATGGAAGGATGCCATGTCAGAAGAATACCTGTCCATCTTAAAAAATGATCTTTCGAAAGTAGTTCCAAGACCTAAGGAAAAGTCTATTGTTTCATCAAAATTGCTATTCAAAATCAAATATGCTGCAGATGGCAGTATAGAGAAACATAAAGCCAAATTTGTTGCCAAAGGTTTCTCACAGAAAGAAGGAATTGATTATGAGGAAACATTTGCACCTGTTGCCAGATATACCTCAGACAGAGCAGTCCTAGGCATCGTAGCAGCCAAAGGATGGAAAGTCCATCAGATGGATGTAAAAATTGTATTCCTAAATGGGAAAATAGAGGAAGAAGTTTACTTAGAGCAATCAGAAGGATTTGAGATTCACACTACAGGATCTCATGTGTGCAAATTGAAGAAAGCCCTCTATGGACTTAAATAGGCCTCCAGGGCATGGTATGAAAGAATCGATAGCTTTCTCATGGAACTGGGGTTCTCTAAGAATGATGCACATCCAAATCTTTACTTCAAGCAAAGCAAAGTTGATATGTTAATATTAATTTTGTATGTTGAGCGGAGACCACCTTATTGATCAATGTAAGAAAGATCTTGCTAAAGAGTTTGAAATGAAGGATTTAGGCCTTCTACATTACTTCCTTGGATTGGAAGTCTGGCAGAACTCAGAAAGCATTGTGCTTAATCAAGGAAAGTACACCTTGGACATATTGAAGAGATTTGGTATGATAAATTGCAGACCCATGTCTACTCCCATGGAAACAAACCTTCATAAATTGAAGGAGGCAGCAACAGAATCTCCATTTGCAGATCCTACCCTCTACAGGCAGATAATTGGATCTTTAATGTACCTGGTTAATACCAGGCCAGATATCTGTTATGCAGTAAATGCTTTGAGACAGTTTATGTGTGAGCCTAAGGAGATACATCTTATGGTTGTAAAGCATATTATGAGATACCTTCAAGGTACTCTAAATTATGGACTCAAATATGAGAAAGTTGACTTGAATCTACATGGATTCACAGATTCTGATTGGGCTAGAAGTGTAACTGATAGAAAGAACACCTCAGGTTGCTGCTTCAATTTGGGATCCGCCATGATATCTTGGATGTGCAGGAAACAGTCTTCAATGGCTCAAAGTTCTACAGAGGCCGAATACATTGCAGCCTCTATGGCAGCAAGAGAAGCAGGATGGCTCAAGAAACTACTTGTGGGATTATTCGGTAAGCCCTTGAGACCTACAATCACCCATTGTGATAATCAAAGTTGCATAAAACTTTCTATGAATCCGGTATTTCACGATAGATCCAAGCATATAGAGATTCCTTATCATTATGTGAGACATGGTGGATAGGAATGTGATTCAGTTGGAATATCTCAGTACAGGAGATCAGACAGCAGATATATGTAATGTCCCCATCTTTTTAGCATCTCAGTGGAGTTCTTAGCCTTTACATTCTCCGAAGGCTAAGTGGAGAAATAAGGAGAAATTGATTAAATTAATTTCTTATAAAGTCATTAAATAAATTA
>JAGRRI010031819.1:0-10827 GCA_018584345.1 Thuja plicata
GAACTGCTGTGGCTGTAGGTTTTGAACTGGATGAGTCAGAGATCTTTGTCAACCTTCAGAGCATTGTCTTGCTACCAATATATCAGACCATATGCATCAGGAATTGTCGCCAATATATCAGAGATAATTTGCACACTGTATAGCAGAGACTGCTGTTGCTCACATAGATAATTCGCACCTTAAGAGCATGCTATTTTTGTATATTTTCAAATGACTAAATGAGGTTCCTTTTATACAAGCTGAGAGGGTGAATAAATGAAGTCGGCCCTCTATTTTAAAACTCACACGTTTGGTGAATTGGCGCCAAAATTATAGGTTCAGACCTATATAAGATAGCAGTCCATTTGGGCGATATTGGGATCACAAAAGGGCCCAGCCCTTATGCGCTTTAATTTCTGATTAATTTAAATTAAAGATATAAATTAATTAATTCGATTTAAATGAATAGCTAGAGCTGACTAGCTATAAAAATCAACAAACTGATCTGCATTTAACTGATAAAATTGTATTTATATACCATATCCTCATTGCAAAATAGAAAGTGTGCAACTGATAAAGGTGGTGAGGAGAAGGTCAATAGAGTATAGGTACATGAATAGACAAGAACAAGGAAAATTACAAAGACTACTTCCTGATGTCTTACATTTCATTTCTAACACCAGCCTTTTTCTTGTAGCTGAAAACAAGTCCACATCTTAGGACAAGCAAACTAGTGGTCTTCTGTGAAGGGAAAAATAATTTGTGATTGTTGGCTATTTTTGCTTTAATATGTTTTGAGCAGATAATAAAAATTACGAGTACAGAGGATGAAAAACCACAACTATAGCTATCGATTAATGTTGTACGCAAGATCAATGCTTAAAGCTGTGTTTTGTTGCAGATCTGCATGAAGTCTTCCTTTAATTAAAAATGGCTGGATAAAATTACTTTCTTTAATAATGCATTTATACAGGCTTGAAGGCATGTGAGAGATCCCAAAGGTGGAATATGGAAGCCTCAATCTATATGTACCTAAAATTGCATTCTAGCTGTTATATCATATGCTGTATGATGGAATGTCCAGTATGAATTCCACCTTTACCTCCATGTTTCCCCATTTTGTGTGGTTGCATCTTGTTTTGTTACCCCATTGGCCCTGTTGTGTGTCCCTTAGCTTTCTTGTAGCCTAGCTATTTTGGTAGGAAGTCTGTCAAATTGCACTTATGCTGCCTGATTTTGATTGGCTGATGTTTAATTATTGTGACTAGTTTGGTGGTGCATTATCAGCCATCAAGTTGGCCCTTTGTTTTTTTGTTAATGCTTGTGCCTTTCTAGTGTAGTTTTGTATCTTTCTTGACACTTGTGAATAATTTGATTCTCTCTGCAATTCTTCTGATTGTCATGATGTGTGTACTCTTTGTCCTGATGTTTTTGAATTGTTTTCAATATTGATCTCCTGATCTTGTTTGCAGGTTTTCTTTTGCTGTTTCTACCAATCCTGTTGGTAATCTGCTTAGATTTATTGGAAATTCCAAACGAGAAAATTATTATGTAGGCTGAATCTTGATTTTTAAGGCTATAGAAAAACTTTAGTCCTCTGTTTTGCTCTCTTCCTGCCTCTTGTGGGCTTCATTGAGTTATTGTGCCAACTCAATCATTACAAATTTACAGGTCAAAATTTAGAAGTTTTTTTCCATTTTTCAAATATGAGCCTTACTATGCTGAAAATCATCTTTTGGGGATATCAACTTGCAGGTTAGGTTCTTCTGTGGGGGGGATTTTTGTCTATTCAAATCTTGTAAAAACCCTAAGTGTATTATTGTCAATCTATCAAGTCTCTCTTTTACCATATCAGAATAGGTTCTATTGGATTGGATCTTCTTCGAGACTGTCTCTCATTCTACCATCTGAACCTTCATGAGCTGTGGAATTTATCTCTTTGTTGAGTGAGATAAATCTCTAGTTATCTTGGTTGAAGGAGAGTGTCATACTATTGAGGGTATTATCATTTCAATTTTCATCTTCTAACATCTGAACCTTCATGAATGGTGGAATTAATTTCTTGGTTGAGTGAGATAAATCTCTGATTTGCTTGGTTGAAGGAGAGTTTCATACTATCGAGGGCATTATTATTTCAATTTTGACATGCAAACTGAGTTCTAGTTTATGATTTCTCTCCCTTGAATTTGTCTTTCTCTAATGTCCAAAGAAGAATAGAAAAAGACAAGATGGATGGGTTATGAGGTAGGTTGTTATTCATTTATCTTGTCTAAATTTAGGAAACAAATGTCATACAGGTAGATATAGGATTACTCTCCATACTCCACTGTTTTAGTCTTTAGATATAAGAAAAGGAAACTGAAAGATTTGTTTTGCAGTTATTATATCTCAGTTTGGTCACTCTCTTCAGACATTTGTATCCCAAGATGCATCATATAAAAGCCCTAGATCTCCATCTATCCTGTCATTTTTATGCATAGGATTTATTCTCTTCTGCCTTTCACATTCCTTTTCCTCTTTAGTATCCTGACAGTCAGTCCTTGTTTATCTTTCTGTCATTTTGATTCCCATTTTAATTTTTGAGAGTGATATTGTGTTGGAAAGTGCTTGAGATAGGTGAGTACATGTCTGTTTCAGCTTATCACTTACATAATTTATTCAACCATTGCTCGAATAAACTGTACTGAAGATGTTATTGCATATATAAAGAGTCATTTACAACATGAGTTATTCTTATTTTATGCGCTAAGTCTATGTAGTTTGCAACTTTGCAGTATCAACTGTACAAATAAATTTTCAAGCTAATTCATGAAGACTATTGGGACCAAGTATTTTCAAGGTTTTGTTCGGATTTTTTTTAAATTAACAGAAATTGCTCTTAAGTTTGATCTAAGGAGATCAACATATTGTATTGTTGTAAATGCCCTTATCCTCAATGGTTAAACAATTCATCAGCACGCTTATAAATTCTATGATCAACATTTAACTGTAGTTACCTATGCTTTGATTTTGAGTCCGTCATTTGAATAAAACATACACCAAAAAAGATGCAAAGTTAAGGAACTGTTCATCTGAGTTAAGACGTTTTTATGATATACAAAGTTTCTGATGCATAAGAATGGGATGTTGAATTTATTTTTGTATTCTAATTACCTTTTAGTATCAAGATTCAAATCCTTTCATTTATCTGGCTGCATATGTAAGGATCATTGATCTAATATGATGAAGTGTTTAATGTTTGCCTTTTTTCCATAGGTGAGACTCCTCTTATCCATGCTGCTCGAATGGGACATTTAGATACAGCTAAATACCTTTTGGAGCATGGTGCAGATCCGGCAGCAACTTCCAATCAATTGGGAACCACAGCTTTGCATCATGCAGCAGGGATAGGTTGATCCTTTGCACTTTATCTATCTTTTTCTTCATTTGAAAGTTGAATTTGTGCTGTTAGTCCAAGTTCTACTAAATTAATATTACAAATTGTGGATCTCCTGACATTGATACTTGATAAACTGAGCCATTTTCTTGTACTGGAATACATGATACCATGTTGCAATTTTTTCAACATAAGATAACATGAAATAACCTTTGAAGTCCATGCCAAATAGGAGATTGTAGTGTGAATATAAGATTAGATTCTCAAAGTTAATTGCAAATAAGACAGGTGAGGGTAATACTTCCGAAGGCTTCAAAACAGGATAATGTTTAAGCATCTTGCCTTGTGCATGGGTAGAAGGCAAAATGCAACGTGAAATGAAATGTTATATGACTTTTAATAAGCCGGGATCTGTGATTTTCCAGACTTTTGATCAAAGATGTGGGACACATTAAGTACCAAAATGGAACAAGAAGAGTCTTTGTTACTTCAATATGTTTTCACAAACCTTAGTTAGACCTGATAAGTTAACACATCTTATCCTTCCCAATATTGAAACATTTGCTCCTATACATGTGGGTTAGACGTGAGATCAGAGTTTATTACCGCTGCATTGTCCTTTTGAACCTTTAAGAACTGGCAGTTCTCTTGGGAAATAGGAGTATTCAAGAGGAAGTACCAAAATGGAACAATAAGAGTCTTTGTTACTACAATATGTTTCACAAACCTTAGTTAGACCTGAGAAGTTAATACATCTTGTCCTTCCCAATATTGAAACCTTTGCTCCTATCCATGTGGGATAGACTGTGAGATCAAAGTTTATTACTGCTGCACCGTCCTTTTGAACCTTTAGGAACTGGCAGTTCTCTTGGGAAATAGGAGTATTCAAGAGGAGGCCAGGGTCTTCACTCTGGGTCTTTGATGTCCAAATGGCAGGCCATTTGTCTAACAGAAAATATTTCAATTATCAGAGAGAACTTGGCCAAGTTTATGCATAATCAAGCACAAAAAACAAATCTTAAGTCAAACTTTTCTACAAAGAAGGAAATGGATATCTGTAAATGAAAAAAAATCGTCCAAGCTGCAACTATATTGGGAACAAAGGGAAATAGTTACTTAATGAGAAGGAGAAGGTGCTGATCTCTATATTTGTGAGAGCTTCCTGTGAATTCAAAACACCATATACAAGGGTACAAGAAAACTGGAAGCCCTCATACCCTGTAGATCTATTGATGATGCCTAAAGTGTACTTTATGGCTATATGAGTCTGGGATTGTCAAGGAAGACCTTGGTTTATGATGAAATCAGATCTTATCATGAAACCCTTATTGCGAGCTTTTAACCTCATAAAAGATCTCCCTAGCATTGTATCAGTTTCAGTTAGATTGCTCTTGTTCCTCAATGAATAGTGGTAGGATTACTCACTTCAAAGAGTAGCCAATGCTGTTGGAGAATAGATAATGGTCTCTGAGTTCACCAGGCAGTCAGATATGCTCAATTATGCCCTGGTTGAGATAGTTAAAACCCAGAAAAATTGTTCTTAATTTCAATTTTCCTATAAACGGGGGAGACCATAAGGGAGCTATCCATTGACTATGTATATACTCACGAACATGCATTTTTAGCAAGGTTAGCACACAACAACATTAAGAGATCATTGAGAGGGGAACTATTGAAGAACCCAATAAGCTGAACAAGGAGATCTAGACGCTCAAGTAAATAGCAGCCCTATGAAGACAAGCTGAATCTAGGGTATCAACTAAACAAACGAGGAAGACCTTCCTAGGAAGCAGATAAAACTCAAAAACCTACACTCAATGGGGGAAAGCCAATACCAAAACATAGAAAAAATAAGAATATGTGAGAGGGAAGTCTGATGATTTATCAGATTAAGGAGGCAAGACTGTATAGAAAAAAGATAAAACTCAAAGCACTCCAGTCCCAAAAGGGGAAATCCAATGCCTAGAACATAGAAATAATAATACCGATGCTCCCAAATCCTTAAAGCAATATGTAATGTCCCCTTCTCCGTAGTAGGCCATTATGGCGCCAGATTAGTCTATCTCCCCATCCGGATAGACTAATGGCTTCTTTTAGAGGATGCTAGCCAGTCTCAGGCTTCAGTGTGCGAATATTTATTTTTTGGGCTCCTTTTCTAAAGTTAAGTCACTCTATTTTATAAAGTGATATAGTCATTTTATATTAAAAAGTAACTTAAGTGACTAAAGTGAGCACTTTTATCCCACATTGCTTAGTTTTCAGTGTTTTCCCTCTTTTCAAGGTTATATAAGAAAAGGCACTCCTTTGGAAAAGCACAATGGATATTATAAACAAAAAGGAAACTAAATCTCTGGTTACTTTGGGACTGGTTATGTCTTTTCTTGAGGACGAAAACCCTTGAGGAAGGTTTGAAAGGTTGGACGTAGCCCCAACATTTCAACAGTGATGGAATCACTTCAGATTTTTTTTGCAGAGCTTAATGCATTAGTAAGACAAAAATGTTTCATATTTCAGCATTCTGAATATCAAATTAACAAGAGGATAAACAGTATATGAGAGTGCAGTTTGAATCATGTTTTCTACAGTACGGTGATTTGAGGGAACAGACAGTGGTGTTCATTGAAACTTTATTGCTGGATTTCTATCTTCATTTTGTGTTGGCCATCGAAATAGACATACAGCGTGTTCACTGTGATTCACGTGGGTGAAGAGACATTATGGGTGTGGCTGAACGAGTATTTCCAACACTAGAGTGGTCACGTCTTCAGACTGGCCGTGCCCCTTCTAAGACCCGCAGGAAGTTTCTGAAGTGTATCACTTATATAAATATGGACGGGGTGTGGTTAGTGGTTTGCGTAGAGCTAGTAGAGGTGTGGCTGTTGGCTGCACAGAGTCATTGGCTCAATATAGTGGTGAACGTGGACGCCCCTTGGTGATGAACCCCGCGTGGACTCCTTAGACAGTCACAGCTTATGGTTGTAGACATCTACGGGTTGCAGGCACATTGTGGGAAGGTTGAGAACATACATTTCGTGAGTGGTGCTATGCCTACGTTGGAAAGACATCATTGCTGGGTACGACTGAGACTTCTTACTCATTTGTAATAGCAGCAGACTTCCATTGATACTCAGTGTGCGTGCGGAATTTGTGTTTTGGGTTGAGAGTCCTATGTTATATAAGCTGGAAGACGTCTACAACAACACTTAGCGTTGGGACCTTGCCTCCTTGCACATGTATGCACATCTCAGCGATTGTAGACACTAGCAAGATCATCACGCGACTAACTAGCAGGTGCATGATTTTCTTTAAGATCATTCCCAAGGCATATGTATGTAGAGTAGTAATGCTAGTCTGAATTTGAAGCTAGAACTTATGAACGTGGCTGAGTCTTTACATTACTGTCACTCAATATCAATAAGATTCGACCCATTTGAATTCCTATCTCTGTTATATTTATCTTCCTTGGATTTAGATGTTTATTGAAATATGCTCAGTGTTACGGGCTTAGTAAATCTTGTTCATGCATTAATTTCCATACACTGAGAAATTGGAAAAGAGACAGAAACTCTCTTACTTTATTAAAACTAGATGAACACCTTCATCTAGTAATCAGAAAATCTTGCAATCAAATTCTGGTAAAAGCCAGTCGAGATCATTACAGTGGTATTAAAGCTTTGATCTTGCCATCCTAGTGGGATTATTTTCAGACTTTCAGATTGGTTCAGTAGTAGCTATGTTGAGCAGGTAAGCATAGCAGACACAAGTCTTACGGTTTTAGAAAAAACAGCGCTGAACAAGATCAGACACTCTTCCGTATAGGTTGACATAGAGATCCAAGGTTCACATCGAAATTTTGGAGTGAGCTATTCAATTGGTAAGCACACGGCTATTGATGAGCACGAGCTACCATCCCCAAACGGATGGGCAGACCGAGCGCATCAATGCGGTGCTTGAGGATTATCTACGTCATTTTGTGACAGCCGATCAGAGCAACTGGCCAAGGTTGCTTGATGCGGCTCAATTCAGCTACAACATGCAAAAGAGTGGATCAACAAAGTTCTCTCCATTCGAGCTGGGTACTGGGCAAGAGCTGCTCACGCCCCACACTGTGATGAAGGGATATAATGGACCTAACATAGATGCGGTCGAGCTCGTAACGAGCTGGAATGAAAGAGTTGATCTAGCGAGGTATCACCTCACACAAGCAGCATATCAGATGAAGAGGTTTGTAGACCAAAATCGCAGGAAGGTGGACTTTCAAGTTGGTGACAAGGTGTTACTGCTCATGGACCCTATTCATTTCAAGGCAACTAAAGGATTGAGCACATCCTTAGTGTGAAAATGGGATGGCCCATTTGAAGTCATGCAGAAAGTTGGCCCGGTGGCGTATAAGTTGAATATGCCCATGCATCTCCGTGTTCATCCTGTCTTCCATGTCTCACAACTGCGTTCGCATTGTGATGATGAAGAAGACTTGGTGCGGCACGTTCCCACTCAGGGTCTAGCGAATGTGATGGACAACCCGATCAACGAGTTGCTCAGGTTAAGGCTATGTGTACCAGAACCCATGGGAAAAGGGTTTTCAGATCCTGAGACAACGAGCTGAGAGCGCGGTGAGACCTTGTGGAGGGACGAAGAGAAAGTGATGCAGTTCCTTGAGTTGGGGAACTCAGTGGAACCGAAGTGAGTTGCGGTGTAGTAGCTCCCATGTGTCTTCAAGGTGTTGATGTATCAGCGTCGAGGGCGTCGCCATGAGTTGAGTGGGGGAGAATGTAGTGACCGTGATTGGCAGACTTTTGTCAAAAGCCAAATATGAACTGTTGTTACTGTGTGATTCTATAACTCGGATTGAGTGCGAAATGGCCCATACAAGGCATTGTTGGCACGGATTCTGATCTAACGATGATTAAGAGGTGAAGCGGAGAAACCTATGTTGATGCAGTTAGTCTACGGTGAGATGCAAGTTGGAAATCTATCGGTTGAGATCCTTGTGTAGACTTCCCCGTGTAATGCGGAGAGTGTCTCCTTGGGCAGCGACAACCTAGTGGCTTTGAAGGCGAGCTGAGTTACCGATTGGGTGAATCCATATCGACTCGGATCAAGGCTTCAGCGCTGTTTAGGAATTGTCCGATGGGGCTTGGCGCATGAAGAGATCCAACGGTGCGAGTCGACGATGCATTCGAAGTTGGGTTCTATATAAGGCGGATGCCTTGACCTTCAAAAGTAGTCGGAGTCAGTTAGAAGTTAGAATTCAGTGTCCAGTATAGTGCAGAGCTTTCTTGGTTAATCCTGTATAGATTAGATCTGTAAGCAAGCTTGATAATAAAGTTCATTGTGTATGCGAAGAAAGCATAGTAGGGTTTCTTGCTGAGTCTAAAGGTTGTAGGCTAGCTTGGTAATCCAAGAGGGGGAATCATTGTAAGCTTTTATATGAGTAAATCAGTCCAGGCATTCTTGGCGGTGCCGACTTGGGTCTGAAGCATAAGTTGGCTTCGAATTTGTAATTGTCATTTCATAATGTTGAAGGAGCTATGTTATCCCATCTCTGAGTTCTTTATTTGTTTTCTTTGTACTGAGTTATATGAATCTTTATGTCTTTAAGTGTATGCACTACTTGTCTGAAGCAGTAGGCGATTAAGGAGGCGTAGTCTGGGATCGGTTTGCACTCGCGTTAAGTTGCATTGTGCAAGCTTATTGCCAGTGCCGCATGGAGTTCACTCTCTGAATCCGTGACAACTGTCTCAGACAACTGTGATCTGGGCAAGGCTTTGTTAAAAGCTAAAAGTTGACTCTTGAGCTTGACAGTCGGATTGGATGCGAAATAACCTTAAAAGTTATTGTTGCAAAGATATTCGGATCTAACAACGGATAAGTGAAAGCGAAGGATCTAATGTTTGTGCAAGTGAATCGACCGACAGATGCGATTTAGAAATATAGCCGTTGAAGTACTTTCTGAAGATTCCCCGTGCAATGCAGAGGGTGTTTCCTTGAGTAGCGACAAGCGGATAAGCTGGGTCTTTTGATTGGGTGATGCCTCAATGACTCAGAGTGGGCTTTCAACGAGGATGGAGAATCGTTCGATGAGACTCAGCGGTTGTTGAGATTCAATGGTGCGATCAAGCGATGCATTGTAAGATGGTTGTATAAAGGGTTGGACGCCTTAAGCTTTACATAGAAGGAGACGGAGTAGTGAAGAGACCGAGATATAGAGTCTGTAATCAATATCATTATAGCGAGAGCTTCTTGATTATTGTATAGTGTATTTATGTCAAGGCAAGCATTGTAATCAAGGTTCATTGTTTATGTGATTGTGCATAGAAGGGTTTCTTGTGCAGTCTGAGTGTGCAGACTTGCATAGTGATTCATAAGGGTTTTCATTGTAAGCATTACTTGAAGTAAATCAGATTAGGCATTATCGGCGGTGCCGACCTGAAGCTGAGACATATGCTAGCTTTGAGTTGTAGATTGATATTCATAATGTCTAAGAGCTATGTTACCCTATCTTGATGTTCTTGTTATAATGTCTGTGCATTCCGTTGATTAAGTCTTTATGCCTTTAAAGTAAATGCGTGAGTTGTTTGATTCAATAGGCAAATTGGGAAGGCATAGTCTGGAATTAGATCTGCTGTTGCATAAAGTTGCATTTACGTAGACTTTTAGCCAGTGTCGCACGAGTTCACTCTGAGCCCGTGACAGGTGGTATCAGAGCCATCTGATTCAGTGACGCGCTATACTGCTAAGGTCTTGAAGGTTTCAAGAAGATAAAGATTTCATGAAGGGTACTGGTGATGCGGGCCCAGATCAACCAATCAATGATGGCGTGCGGATGGGGCGTCGCTCGGCCACCCACCGAACTTGCACAAGGGATTAGCTGCAAGAATTGGAGCAACGCGTTGGCGAACTTGAAGTTCCCGAGCTTGACAATCGGATTGTGAATCTTGAAGCCGGCTATGCCGACATCCAAGAAGACTTAACTAAGCTGCAGGATTCTATGGAAGTTATGCGCGAGGAGGCGAAATTCTTGCGCGATGGGCAAGCATTGCACAACTCCTTGCTGGTGCAAAGCGGTTCGCACGGTTCAAAGACTTCAACGCTCATTGGCTCTTACGATGGTGATCGCGATCGCGATGACAAAACGCTTGACAACTTCGTCTGGGACGTTAAAGAGTTTTTGTCAAGTGCATCTGGTCTAACCGATGAAGTGCAAGTTAAGAAAGCTACGGCGTGCTTCACCGACAGTGCAAAGTTGTGGTGGCGACCCCATTTGGCGGACGAAAGAGCTGGCAAAATTGTGCGCTCAATCAAGTCTTGGGCCGAGCTAAAGGCTGCTCTCAAAAATCAATTCCGGCCAGGTAATTCGGATTGGGTCATCCGAGCCCGTTTTGATGAGCTAAAGCATTCTGGAAAGGTACGTGATTATGTTAGAGCCTTTCAAGTGTTGGATCTTGAATGTGTGAAACTAAACGACTTTG
>JAGRRI010031820.1:0-10609 GCA_018584345.1 Thuja plicata
GAAATATGACATTATATTTTAAATTCAAAATTCTACCATAATACATTTATCTTTTGAAAAATATCCTCTCAAACATAAGATAAACTAAATAATATGATAGAAATGCTCTAAAATATTAGGGTAAAAAGATTCATAATTCACCTAAAACAGGGGAGCACGTACCCTAATATTTTAAAAGAATTCACATAGGACAAGAATTAATTTTATTGCAAAATAACAGCCCTAATGTTATAAATATTTCTAGTATATAAAATAATCTTACAATCCTTTTATAAAAATGCATAGAGTTCTTTGCAATAAAATAATTTCACATTCCAAATAAAAACCCTAATATGCATACATTGAAATGAAGGTGAAAGATAAAATAAAAGCATACACTTCAAATCAATTAGTTAGTATTTCTTAAAATGAAAAAGTTACAAATAAAATAATCATTTATGCCCATTTTACCCTAATAACTTGATTTTTTAAAAATTAAAAATACAATAGGGTAAAATCACAAGATTACATTTAGGTATTTGAAAATTTAAGATTCATGCAAATTGAAATTTATTTCAAACCTAATGAACATAGTAATCTTTACCAACATAATTTTACCATATTAATGTTTTTAGGGTAAATTATAAATTAAATTTTAAAAAACAATCACATTAGTAAAAATACTAATCTCGTGAAATGTAAAATCTCTTTGAAACACACATGCAAGAGAAAAACAATACACTTATTCTCCTAATAATTTATTTCTAAAATATTAAAAAGAAATAAAACAATTTAATATTTAACCCTTTATCTCTACCCATACTCTCAAGGAATAACATAGGGCAATCGGTTAGGGTAGGTCAGGTAGTTAGGATAGGAAGACGGGTGGGTTGAGAGGTCGAGTGTTCAACTCCCTCTCCCCACTCTTTTTCCTAAAATATATAAAATAAATAATACATTAGAAGGGAATATTCATATTTGAATTTGAAATCACTAAGGAAAGAAATACTCCTTGAATGAGAAATTTGTGTTGACTTTTCACCTGTACATGAAGATGTAAATAAATTAGTTTCTCCTCCTAATCATCTCGAAGAATATAAATAGACTAACTAGTTTAGAGGGTAGGAGGGTAGGTAGGTAGGAAAAAGGTTGGCTTGAGAGGTCGAGGGTTCAACTCCCTCTCGCCATCTTTTTTGCTTAACTACCTTGTTTATTATTTTTATAATTATTTTATTTCAAAATGTACATGCATTAAATTATTGAAATAAAATAATCAACATCCTATTTCATGAACATAAAATAACAACAAGAATTTATGTCCTTTTATTCATTTTAATTTTTAATATAGGGAAATTACATAAAAATGAAATTGAAGATCATACTTCCCTGATGCTTTGTTTATTTAGAACCTGGAATTTTCGGTGTCAACAGTGGCTCTTATTGGGGACATGCATTCATGCCTAGATGGAGCGAGATTCCAGTTATCTCTAGAAAAATAGACCATAGTAAGAAAAGAAATATGAGGCTTAAATAAAATAACTAAAATAATATACAAGTTGGAGAGTACTTCCTGTTTTACGAGAAAAAGTGCTTCAAATACTGACCATGAGTTGGGGACTCTTGAATAACTTCATCAGTATCCTGTAAATAATATGAGTTCTCTCCTACCTTTGAAATGACCACGTAAGGTCCTAGCCATAATGCCTTGAACTTACCATGTTTTCCTTTATCCTGGTCTTTTGCATTCCATTTTAGTACCCAATCACCTCCTCTAAACGGCCTATCTGATGCTTTGTTGTCATGGAGGGTCTTAATCTGTCATTGTTGATAAAGATTCCTTTCTTGTGCTATTCTTCTCATCTCATCTAGTTATGATAACTGGCTCAACCTGTCTTCCATAAAATTTACATCCTCAAGCTCTTCTTCTTGGATGAACCTGTAGACTGGCAGGAGATTGTTTAATGGTGACCTTGCTTGCTTCCCATAAACCAATTCATAAGGAGCAAAACCTGTCGATCTTTTCACTATTACTCTGTCTGCCCATAAAGCTAGATTTAGCTTTGAATCCCATGCCTTCTTGTTATTTCTCAACATTCACCTGATCATCTTTAGTATATTCTTATTTCTTGATTCTACTTCACTGTTCCCTTGCGAATGATACAGGGATGAATATGATAGGTTGATACCATGTTTCTCACAAAATTTTGAAAATTCCTTAGATCTGAAACACATGTCGTTGTCACAAAGAATCTTGCAAGGTACTCCAAATCTAGTAAGTATGTTCTCTATCAAAAACTTGATAACCACCTTGCTTGTAGCTTATCTCGTAGGTATAGCTTCAACCCATTTCGTAAAGTAATATGTCGCAACCAATATCCATTTGTGACCTCCACTCGAAGCATCTGCAATTTCCCCAATGAAGTCTATTCCCCACATTTTGAAAGGTTCCTCAATTTGTAAAGGGATAAGGGGTAAGGCACCATTGTATTTTAGTTTTCCAGAGAACTTCTGACAAGATTCACACCTTTTGACATATTCATGACAATCCTTGAATACATGGGGCCAATAATACTCATCTTTTAAGATCTTATAAGTTGTTGTCTTAGCTGAAAAAATGACCACCACATACTCCATCATGTAACTCTTTTATAACTAACTTCACTTGATAGATGTCTAGACAAAACAAAAGGATGCCATCATTGTTTTTCCAATACAGATGTCCTTGAATCAGTACATACCTTGATGCTTGCAATTTTATAGTTCTTTTCTGATTGTCACTTAAACCTTATTGACATTTGACATGCTTTAACAAGTAAACTATGTTTGTGTACCATGGATAATGCTCGATGCTAGTTCCTAAGTTCTCCAAGTCCACTTGGTTTATTTGGGTTGCATCCAAATTTGATTCTGCCATGAGTTTAGCCAACCCTTGACCTCTTACTAACTTAGTGATTTGTATTTCAATATCAAATTCTTGAACTTGATTGATCCATCTGCATCTTCTACCTGTGACTTATGATTGCCTCAATATGTCCTTAGTTGCTGCATTAGGTACATATGCCAAAATCTTAGCTCCAACTAGATAAGGCTTGAATGACTTTACTTCTTTTACTAATGCATAAGCTTGTTTCTCATGTATATCATAGTTTAACTCAGAAGCTTGTAAAGTCTTACTGAAGAAGGCTATCGATTGCTCATGTCCTTCATCATTTTTTTGTAATAGGACAGCTGCAATGGTGTGAAAGGAAGCAAAAGAGAATAGTTGAAAAGGTTTTGAGAAATTAGGGGATCTCAAAAATGGAGCTTCCTTGATTGCTTTCTTAATGTTAGAAAAAGCCTCTAAAGCCTCATCTGTCCATTTTAGAACTGCACTCTTCTTTAACATCTTTTCAATGGGTTTAACAATTTATGAAAAAATTGAGACAAACCTTCTCACAAAGTTGATCTGTCCAAAGAAAGATTGAATCCCCTTAACATTTTTAGGAATCTAAATCTTATTAATTGCTTCAATTATTTCTGGATCTATCTTCACTCCATCTCTAGATACGATATGTCCAAGAAGTTTACCTTCACTTAACCCAAAATGACATTTATTTGGGTTTAAGGATATCCCATACTCAAGGGCTCTTTTGAAGATTTGTTATAAATGCTTGCAATGGTCCTCTGCCCTTTTGGAATAAGCTGTGATGTCATCTTGATATATTGCCATAATAACATCAATGAAATCCTCAAAAGCCACATCCATGGCTCTTTGAAATGTAGCCCCGACATTCGTAAGTCCAAATGGCATCCTTGCATAAACATATGTACCCCATGGTGTGGTGAATGTTGTTTTATACTATTCTTCCTATTTAACCTTCACCTTATTGTACCCGGAGAACCCATCCATCATGGATAACAATTCATTACCAATGATTTTTTGTAATAATGATTCCATGTTAGGTAATGCATAATTGTCTTTTAATGAAGATATGTTTAGGTTCCTGAAATCCACACAAAGTCTGATATCTCCATTTTTCTTCCTAACAGGTACCAAGTTTGAAACCCAAGTAGAGTGCCTAATTGGATTTATGATGCTGGCATCTCTCATCTTTGTTAATTCCTCCTTCATCTTAGGAGCCAAAGTTGTATTTATGGGTCTTTGCCTCTGTCTAAAGGGCTTTGCATCTAGCTTTAGGGGTATCTCATGTTGGAATAAATCTATTCCCTGTATGCTTTGAGGTCATCATAAGACCATGCAAATACATGTCTATATTTTCTAAGCAAGCCAATAATTTCTAATCTAATTTTTGGAGTTAGTTTCTTACCAATAAGAACTTCTTTGGAAGTATGTTCATTTCCCAAATTTATCTTTTCTACTTCTTTTACCGGAGTTTGGTCTATCTTGATTTCATTCTTAGAGTTCTTATGATCAAACATTCTTTCTAATGCCACAAGCCCCTTTGGGATTTTATTAGTCTTAAGATGAATGATCTCTTTCCCAAATAAAGTTTCTTTTCCTTCAACTGTTTCAACATAAGCATTCAAATCAATAGATTGATCTTCATACCTTTCTTCACATGCAAGGAATTTTATGATATCTCTATCATCTTCAAAAAATTTCCAATTTTGAATGTTATCAGGCACTGTTGGTCTTGATTTGGTTTCAACCTGTATAATATCTTCACAAGGAATATCATTATGCCTAAGTGCTAGGTTAGCCATAAAATCTGCAAGAATATTTTCAGACCTATCTATCCATGTTATTGAAAAGGCATCAAAACATTCTATGGAATCCCAAACTTCATTCTTGTATCTTTTTAGATTTTGATTTTTGGTAACAAATTTATCCCTAACTTGAGATACAACTAATTCAGAATCCCCATAAATAGAAAGATATTTAATACCATGCTTACTTTCTATTTTAAGGCCTAGTAAGAGTGCTTCATATTCTGCAGTGTTGTTAGTACAATCGAAAGCCAATAAAAAGGAGTATTTAAAAGATTTCCCATTTGGGGATACAAATACCACACCTGCTCCATTACCATTTTTTCTACATGATCCATCAAAAAACATTTTCCAAATGCAAGTGCTAGTTTCTTTAGCATGTAATTCAATAGGATTAATATTTTCAACAACATCTTTATGAATACTTACTTGGAAGTTCTCTATATCCATGTGGCAAAAGTATGTAGCATGACTTGGATCAATTTCTTTGATGATATAAGTAGACCTCGGTTCCCTATCAATCCTCATAATCCTGTCACTAATTGGAATAGAAGCATAAGATAAATCTAATTGGAGATTACCTCCTACCAAATTAAACCATTGTCTAGATAATAACATTCCATAACTAGGTGGTACTTCTACAACAATGATATCAATATTATAAGATTTTTCAGGACAAGAAGGAAACTTGAATTCAACATTTTTCATGATTCTAATAACTGGGATAGATCTATTATCCATAGCATAACACTTTCCATAAGTAGTATCTACATTCATCCCTAATTCTTTCATGACTCCATGAGGCATGATATTAACTGCTACTCCAGAGTCTAACATACAATTTCTTACTAATTTATTGTTTATTAACAAAGTTAGAAAGAAAGGGTCCACTTTAGTAGTATCCTCATTTATAGATGTTCCTAGATAAATAACTGGTAACTCTTCATTATCTTTTTGTTCTTTGGAATCCCCTTTAACAACATCGTTTATTATTTTGAGCGTTTTATTCCAGCAATCAGTTAATTTCATCATTTCCATTAGGGGGACAGAAATTTTTACCTGAGACAATGCTTGAGACATAAATGAAGCACAATTAGAAATTTGCTTACCGTTGCTTTGCTTATTCACTGGTTTTCTTATCTTTGGTGTCGAATCAATTGGCCTTTTACGAAGTTCCACTTTTCCATTCTTTGCATTTCTACTTGTGTTTGAAGCTCTCAATATTCCCACTGCTTGTTCATGGTTTGAGTTTATAGCTCTATTCCCCAAATGATAGTTGCTATGAACCTTTTCCAATGCTGCCACAGTATTTGCTTCTCTCTCTTCTCTAGTTGACCTTCTTATTTCTGGATTCTCATCATTATCTAAAAATATTTGTTGCTCTTGATAATATCCCAACTTCCTATGATCCTCATTTGGCATACAATATTCTTCAGAATCATCACTATCTACTGCCCAAAATGGGTTGGATGACATTGCATTTACCATGGGTTGATCCTCATCTCTCTGATTATCTTCTTCTAAAATTTTGTGAGCTAGTTGACATCCCTCCTATGAATGTGGTAATTTGCATACATCGCAGCAAAGTTCACCTTCTATGAAGTGATTATTTCTCTTAAGTGGGTCAGGAGTTTCCATCTTCTTTTTCAAAGGTTTTCCATCTTTCCAATTAGTATGATAAGGCATGTCTTGCAATCTGTATCGATCATTTTTGTTGAAATTTCTGTCACTTATGTTTTCTTGAGCATGACCCTTATTTATTTGTAAGTTTTTAACTGTCCCCCATATTTCATCTATTTTTTCCTTATCCTCATTCTGTCTTAGAATTGCGGGGTTGAAATTTTTTTGGGTCGCTTCTCTTATCTATTCTCCCAGCAGCTATCTTATTATTTTCAATAGTTAATGCAATTTTAAATGCTTGTGGTAATGTTTTCGGGTTACGACACCTTATTTCATAATTTGTCTAAACATCAAAAGTTGCCAAGTAAAAAGATATTAAAAATGGATCCAGAGGGCAAATATCTTTAGGAATCTTATTTAACACTTTGTTGAACCTTTTGTTAAAATCCTTCACTGTCTCATTTATATTCTTTTTTATACTTGTTAACTCATGAGAAGCAAAAGTTGGATCCTTATGTTCTGCAAATTCTTCTAAAAACTGATCAACAAAACATTGCCAACAATTAATAGATCCATCAGGTAAATTTCTATACCATTCATCTACACTATCTTTAAGAGACTGCACAAATGTCTTCATAAGCACATCTTCGTAAGTTATTTCAAATTCGTATACAATATTTTTAACATTGATGACATGTTGTTCTGCTAATTGAACTCCGTCACCATTAAATTTGGGGATGGAAGACTTTAATTCCTTTGGTATCGGATCAGGAGAACACATAATATTTGAAAAATCTAATTGTCTGTATCTTTCATTAACCATTTGGAACCTGGCACTTGCTTGATTTCTAATCTGATTATTATTCTGAAAAAAATTGATTCTGTAAAATAGGGTTACCTTCAAGATTCTGAATTCCTTGATTAACATATTGGTGAGTATGAGGTTGCATCATACCTCTGAGTTGTTGATGTTGTTGCTGTCCGGAATACTCAAATTGCTGGTTTCTGCCCATATCATACTGATGGTTATTAATTCTCTGGATGTGACCATGTGTTTGATGATGAGTACTATTATCCCATGGGTCATGCATATCCTCAAACTGGTTCTCTATAACTTCACCCTGATTATGCATCTTATTATTAGGTTGCACATGAAAATATCTATAATCTCCTTTTTCTTGTGCATTATTTCTTGAGTACATGTGAACATGATCATTTTTTACATAATCATACCATTTTCCACTTTCAATATGCCAATCATATGCATCTCTCTGTTGATGCATGTTATCCCAGCCTTGTGTAGTTTCATTAGGGCACACATAAACTTTAAAATTTCATGCATGACTATTTTCCTTACAATGCTCATCCCTATTCTACAACTCGCGTGCATGTTCATACTGCTGCATAGGTTGATCCTCTTGGTTGCTACCATAAGGCTGCATCTTCCCCCTATGCATGCCCTGTGCATGTAAATTTTGGTATTGCTTATCACATCTTTGATAGTGCATTTCCTTATTTGGTAAGCTATGCAAATACGTATCTCTATATTTCCCTCCAACGTTAATGTGCTGGTCACACGCTTCTTCAAATCTTGGCATATCTTCATGTTTATCTTCATTTTTTACATATTGGCCATATAAATTATTTTTTGATGGCAAGAAAAAATTATTCTTATCCTGCATGTAGATTCTAGGGTGTGTTGGATCATTATGCCTTTGTGTGTGCTACTGATGTGGCATGTGGGTGTGTTTCTTCCCAACATCAATATGCTGGTCATGCAGATCCCAATCAAACTGTGGATCATCCATTTTGTGTTTATTGTAGGCGTCATTATTCCACTCATGTTGCTGAAGATTTACTTGATGCATTTGTTTGTGCCTATGCTGAAACATACCAGCATTCCCCATGCTTTATGCGCCATTATATTTTGTGTGAGTTTCTTCTTTACACTGATTCTACATATTAAATATTACACCATCTTTGGCATTAAAATATTTGGATTTATCTTCAATTTTCAAATTACTTCTTAAGCTGCGCGCGTGATGTGCAAGTTGACTATTTTTTTTATCATGCGCTGTTGAGTAAAAACATGGATTACTATTCAAATCCTCTTGTGCCACCCTATCACATTGTGGATCACCACCTCACAACATTCCATGGAATAGCACAGTATTTAGGTTTAAGTTACCATGATGTTGATGGATATCTTGATCACGCACATTGCATTTGTCTACAACCTTATTTTCATTTTGTTCATTATCAAAATTTGGCTGGGTGTGATGCCGCATATTATTTCCTTGGGCCTGCATAAACTTACTATATTGCTGCGTATGGTCTTTATATTATGCATGATTAGTATCATGCTATGTGAGTTGGTCATTCTGCATAATATCATTACACAAATAGTATGTGTCTTTACATTGTTGCGTGGAGTCCTTCTCACCCTGCAAACGTGGGCCAAGGCCATCACCGGGCAGGTACTGATCAGTATCAATGAAATGTGTAGGAGATTGCTAATTCATTTGATTATGTCGACACATTTCATCTATTAATTCTCCCATATGCTTCATATCATAATCATTATTATGATTATTACTATGTTTGTGTGTTGTATTTCCACCATTTTGTGCACTTCTCCTATTGTTTTGCCCATCGTGGTAACCATTATCATTTCTTCTTTTTCCATCTGATCTATATAGTGGATTAGAATGAAATTTTTTGAAGGGGTTGCTATTGTTTTTCCTATAAGGAGGATGATATTTAGGGATCCCACTATTTTTATCAATTTTTTCTTCATTCACTAAATTCATTCTTGCAACTTTAGGGCTATCTTGTGGTGATGTGATATCCTCTCTCCAAAATCCCATCCTTTCAAAGATCTCATCTGATTGTCATTTAAATTCCCTAATCATTCCTTCATCCCTCTTTTCAGAGTGATTAAACCTTGTGTCATGATATCCACAATTTCATATTCCCAAGTTCGCTCCTCATGTTCAGATATATCAATGTTCCTTAATATCAGGTATGGAAATGGATTTCTATTTTCACTTTCACTGGCAGAACTATGATGACTTGAATCTGGGAACTGCTCGCAAGAAAATTCTTGTTCATCTAATTCAGAAGGTGTCTTACGTGGTACATACAACATCTTTGAATTTTTGTTTCTCTTTATTGGTTCTAATTTAACAAAGGTATTATTTTTCAGAAATCTCCTTCCTAACATAAGTCTCTCTCAATCTTTTTTCAAGTTTGAAATTTAGAGTCGCCACCTCACTTTCTATGAGGAAATAACTGTTCTGAGTCTTTTATCCCAGTAGAGTCTCACAATTGTAACCAAAGATTCTGTGAATGTCTTTCACTAATAGCGTCCCCAACAGAGTCGCCAATTTGTTGGTGCTCAAAAATGCTGGACCATTTTTGGACAACTGACAGGCACACACCAGTGCCTCTACAATTCTGGCTTGATTGAGCCAAGGCTGGTAGGCCTAATTCACAAGTTCCCTATGCTACACAAATGCATGCACAAACAAACGAAATTCCTTCCAAAGGTGGTGAACCGTCCTTGGAGGAAAATTATATAATCTCCTAATAACTGTATTTTCTGAAATCTAAACTAAAATTGAAAAATCACTAAAACCTAAATGAGTGCTTTGTAAAGAGAGAAATCAGATTTGATATATAAACTACAAAATAGAACCAAATAACAATTTCAAATGAAATGAGATCAGTGCCTTAATACAAATTCGGGCATAGAGTCAATTACTTTCAAGCTTACGTATAGTCAGAGACAATTTTAAGGGAACTTACTCCTATAAAGAAAGACTATCATCCTACAGGCTTCCGTTGAATCACAATTTTAAATATTAATCCTATCGATTTTAACCCAAATTAAGAGGCCAAAAGGAACAATGGTAGGTTCTTAGACCATACAACTGCTATTCGAATTGCATGAATTAACTTTGAACAAATAAATCAAGGAAAATAACTCAATAGAATACCTTGTTACTAAAGTATCTGAAAAACTAATTGAAAATGAAAGATGTATAACCTCAAAAGGTATAAGACAACTTATCTGGCATTAGCATTTTGAAAATTGAAATATTAGGTCCAAATCCATAGTTCAGGAGGTATTTTCCCAATTGTGTCATGTCCCAAAAAATCCATTACAAATGTTTGAATATAAATATAATAATCAATGGTTTCCTGTGAAAAGACATACCTTTTCACAGAACCTAATCCCTAAAACCAACCCCCAAAATTATACATTAACCAATATGAAAATGGCTTTTAGGGAAACACATTT
>JAGRRI010031882.1:0-12577 GCA_018584345.1 Thuja plicata
GGTGAATCAGTGTTTGTCTATTAATTATATTTCAGCACTTTAAGCATAAATGAAACATACATTTAATGAAGCGTAACATAAGAACTCATAACACATGATATGATTACGGGGAAACCTTGATCAGAGGAAAACCCCAATGGGAATTAGTACCCACAAATATTGCACTAGTCTAATGAACCTGTTAAAGTTCCTTTACCCTATTAGGAGTAGTCTTTACAAACCAAGTACAATGACCCTATTAGGAGTTTATCAAAAAAACCCTGTTAAAGGTGTATGGCTCACTACCTGAGCTCACTACCTAGTAAGATGAAGGCTACAACCTTTTGATAGTTGATATACACTATATCAAAAATGAACTATTGTGATGACACTATTGTCTGATCAGTTCCATTTATGCACTAATGCTCTTACTCTCTTAAAGAGCTTTATCTCATTCTAACTTCATTATACTTCTCTTCTATATCTTTCTCTTGCATATACTTTGACACTTGTAATATATATTTACATTACATATTTATATGTTCATGTCTGAATAGATGCGACTCAAAAAAAGACTATAGTCGGCCCTAAAAACATAATACACAATGCTTCCAAAAAAATTGGCTTAAGCATGTTTACAAAAATACATAATCAAAGGCGCTTGGCCTTTACACAACAAAACAATTCACGCTGATCCAAAAACTTAAGTCGGTTACATGCTTTGTTTCCTGAACTACAGTAGTACTGTTCTTCCTGTAACTTGTTCGTACTATCATTCTGTGCCATGTGTGTCTAGATTTAGTATGTATACATCACATAGAACATATATATAAACACACATACTCTAATTTGATATCTCGCACATGTGCTGATGTGTTGATCATTGTATATCTCTGTTTGCCCTATTTTCCATACTTAGTCATTTTGTCTTTCTTGACAGAAACTTAATATGACTTTGTTGCCATAATGACAACACAAAATAAGTCATGTATCCTCTAGGAGTCAACTTTCCAACAATCTCCCCCTTTGTCATTAATGGCAACAAAGGAATGTGGCCAAGTTTCTCAAAATGACTTAACACACAAAATAACTGTATATCATTGCATCTTTAAACATATATAAATATTCCTCCCTATATATACACATTCTCTATATAAATTACTCCCCCTTTGACATTAATGACAAAGGTGTCCAAATCTTTTAAGTCTCTAGATACTTACTCCATGTAAACATCTGGGTACACAATCTGAAGAGATTGGATCTCTTTCTGCCACAATACCTTCATTGCATCAACTATTTGGAGATGGTCGCATAGGGCATATGTTAACTTCTCCATATTTATCAAATCCATGTAGGGACCTTGATTAAATGTGAAAATGGTGGCATCAATCTGTTTGATGTTGTCTTCCAAAACTGCTAGAGAGGGCGCTAGACCATTCCTCATTTGGGTCTGTCTGATTCTTATCTTATTGATCTCCAATTTTTCTTTTTCAATTTTGTCCAACTGTCCTTGATAGACATTGTTGCATATGTTCATGTCTTGGGTGGATGTCTCAACTGATTTTCTAATAGTGTCCACCATGATCTCTACCTCTTCTATCTTTTTTATATGTTCAGAGGTGAACTTCACTCTGTCCATGTAGTTTGCTATAACCTTCTTACCTTTAGCTGTCAACTCTTTTAGTATAGATTGCCCAATCTTTAAAGATTTTAAGTCCAAGGTAAAATTCTTTATCAATTCATTCAATCTCTCCTTTTTATATGAATTCGTCTTCTGTAATTCTAGTAGCAGAGTCTACTATGTCTATAAAGTGTGCTTTGAAGCTTTTTAGAATGCTGTCGATATCTTCAAATGATTGAATTTTGGCTGCTTTCTTGTCTGCAGGCACTAGATCATTTAAGATGTTTACTGATTCTAAGAAGAGAGGGTTCGTCATAACTTTTTTCTCTTTGGCTTTTTCCATAGCTAGAACACTAATCTTCATTAAGTCTTCTTCTCCCCATGCATCTAGACTTGCAGAGTCAGGAGTTAACCTTGACAACAATGAGGTAGATGGTAAAGTGGATGGAGTAAATATAGTATTTTGACTGGTGTCCATGCATTCACTCTTTACCGGTATCTCCTTGATTGGTGTCTCAATATCTTGAGTATCTTTCTCTTTATTCAAGTCTATTAGATCATTGGAGGGAACTTCATCTTGTTGTAAAGATGTATCATTAGTACACATCTCTTTAGTGCTTACAAATGCTTTATCAACTTTGTCCATATCATTGTCAAATGTTGTCATGGATATCTTGATATCATCAATCACTATTGTATCTTCTGAGTCTTTTGTTGTATCTGAAGTTATTGAAACTGAGGGCAATGAAACTTGTGGACCTGTCATAGGTGCATTTTGAATCACTGGTTCTGTAACCTATTTGGGAGGAGCTAGAGTTACCTTTGTTGTTAGCGCCATTGATGGATACATGTGTCTATCCATAAACACTTGTGCAAAATATTTTTATGTCTCTTTCCCAACTAACTCATATTCCGTGTTCATAATATGAAGTGTCCTTGTCTTAGTTCTTAGATGCGGCTTCACCAGATCTAAAAAAATTGCCTTCTCATCATGTGAGCATACAAGGAGAAGATTATTCAATGTTTCTTTTCTTATCCTCATATCTTCCTGAATTTCATGTCTCTTCATTATTTCCAGTATGTTCCATAACTTATCAGGTATCACTGTCTTGAGTTCTAGAATTGATTTCTTAAACTTAATCATATGAGAGATGATCATAAAATGTATCTTAGATTTATCTATCTCTTGATACTTGTCATAAACCTTAGCAATTGTGTCTAGTATACCTTCATTAACAATATTGTTCTTTAGGACATTTAAACAAGGTCTGAATCCTACTTCAGGAGGAGCTTGAGTTTTTCTTACTGTGCTCCGTGTAGTTCTTGAGGATGGGTGAACTGTGGGCACTTGTTTCCTTCCTCTAGAATTCTTGCTTGGTATAGAAGGTGGAGATGAATCTAAGTCAATGGTGGTAGAGGGCACAGAGGTGCTCTCTACTTTCTTCTTCTTCTAGATGTCATCATTATTCTCAAGTTCTTTTGCAATATTAGCTTCCTTGGCTTTATCTAAGTCTTCTTGAGTGACTCCATGAACTCTTGGGATGCTGGATGTAATTTTGGATGCCTTCCTTTTGTTATCAGCACTATATAATACATAATCAACTTTATTAGTCTTCTCTCTGTAAGTGCCCCACCTGGGCTCATTAGGATCTTTGGGTGCAGACAAGAGAACTTGTGCATATCCTTCTAACACATATTCCTCCACTTCATAACCAATTGGGTGAATCCATTTGGTTCTTAGTACAACTGCCTCCATACAAGTAAAATCTATTTCTATCATGAAACATATGGTCTCCTTATATTTATCAACTATCTTCTGAGATAATCTGAACCTTTTCTGCATCTTGATCCTGAATGTTTTAATATCCATGTCCATGGCATCTTTCACACTGCTCTCTATTGTGGATTTAAGTGAAATCTGAGACATTGTAGGTTTTCATCTATCTAGGTAAAGATTTGCATCCTTACCAACAATATGAAAATGCAAGTAGACGATCAAAGACCCAAACTTGAATTTCTTGTTCTTTTCATGTTTGATAACTCGAATGTTTTCAATAAATTGAGCGCACAATATCTCACATAGATTGTACTGAGTGTTATCCTTCACCATCCTTATAGCTGCTAGAATTATGGCTACTGACACACCATTTAGTCTGCTTGCATGCTGGAACTTGTAACCAAGTATCATAGTTAGAAGCTTTATGTCATCTTCCTTAATAGGATCAACTATCATACTGCGCTTGTCACTTCTAGATAAACAAACTTGTTCAACTTGCTTCTTGACATCCTTGCAGTAGGAAGAACTGGTCCAGTCTTAGGAACTCCAGTTAATTCATCAATTAGGTCAGAGGTGATGTAGACAGGAACCTCACCAATCCAATAAAGGTCATCATGAATTCTGCTTAGCAATATCTTCACCCATTCTGGCTCATAAAACTCATCCGTATTGGAGTACTCAAATATAGGGTTATCAGTCAGATGTGCGAATTCATCCTTGAAAAAGTAGTCTTGTTTCATCATGGATCCCATAAGTGTAGCAATATTGTTGTCTCCTATTGTTTCCTTCTTGTAGTAGATGTATGCGCAAATATTTTCCACGTGCTTGAATCTGAGTGGAGTTTTGGAGAATGCTCCTTCAACATCATCTAGAATGGACTTGAATGGATGTTTCTTAAATACAAAACTTTTCCTCTCAACAATGTTGAAAACAAATGGGGTTGCCATACTTACTTGGAACTTGATTAAGTAGGGTATCATGATAATTCAAAATGGCGTGACTGCTAGGGTTCCATTTCAACTTCTTATTCATTTACTTAACCACCAAATCTATTGTGCTTTCATTCTTTGATGATCAGTACTCATGTTCTCTCCAAATTCTATGATCTCAAATGAAAATGTGAAGAAGATCAAACATTTACATCTTTTTATAAAGGTTATTGCATTTAATGTTTGCAACCATACGCAGTTTTCACAAAGAGTTTCAAAACTTTGTTCTAAATGCATTATAGACAATACGTGTATGCATAATGCTATATCATGTGATCATAAGCATGGATCCATAGGCACATACTCAGAGGTGAGTATACCAGCCGTGCAGTGGTTCTGAGGTAGAATAGTGCCCCCTAAGACTAAGAAGGTCTATTCAACCAGAGGTAGAGGATGCATCCAATGTGGATGCATCAACTACTTTGATCCCTACATTGTCCTTCTTAAATTCAACCCAATTTTTTCTTGAATCTTCTTTTGGTTGAACAAGCTTGACTTCTCCTTCTTCTTCAAAAAGGTGATTTCTTAGGATCCTCTTGTTTTTGAGTTCTGGATCTACAGAACCTTGAGATGTGTACAGCCTTTCCACATGTGTGACAAATGATAGGAGGTATGATGTTTTTGTTCATCATGTTGCACTGCTTTTCTTTGTGTCCATTGTAATTACACATCTGACATGTAATTTTCTACAAATTTCTTTGAAGCTGATTTCTTTGATTGTGTTGTGACTGGTTTCTTTGATTTGTTCTGCAATGTATAGCCCTATGACCAAACTTATTACAGGAGTAACAATAACCATTGAAGGATCTTACCTCTTTGCAATCTCTTACCAAATGCCCATGTTTATTACATGCATAACAAGTTCTGTTAACTTGCTTGATTTCTCCTTTAGGTGGATCTGTTTTAGTCTCTACAACATTTTCAACTTCCTTAGCTTCTGAAGACGCTTCATGTGCTTTCTTACTTTCTTTTAATGAATTTATTTCAACTTGTGCTACACTAAATCCAACACCAGTAGTGTCGCCTCTTAGCTTTTGTGCATGGGGCTGAGATTGAATCGAATCAAAACTTGTGTGGAGTTTCTCAATCTTGTCCTTTTCTTCTGTTAATTCAGATTCCATCTTTTTCTTTATGTTCTCCAATTCCAAGACTTTCATTTTTTCTTGCAAAAGTTCATCTTCTAATTGTTTGTTTTCTTTGATCTTCTCATCAATAGCAATTTGACTGTCTATTAGCTGTTCATCTAGATTTTCAATTTTACCTTTCAGAGACATGTTCTATTCATTCATATTTTTGACCATTTTCCATAAATCACTTGTAGAACAATCTTTCAAATCTTTTCTCATTTTCTTGATAAGCATTTGTGAGCCATCAACTTTCAGTCTAAGTTCTTCATTTTCTTTTTCAGATCTGTCAAGATCTTCAAGAGTTGCTTCAAGATTCTTTTTCAAATGTTTTGCTTCTGATGAGTCCATGATCTCCTCAAGTGGTTAAACTTTCTTTCAGAGAACCAGAGCTCTGATACCAATTGTTAGAAACACTGAGAGGGGGGGGTGAATTAGTGTTTGTCTATTAATTATATTTTAGCACTTTAAGCATAAATACAACATACATTCAATGAAGCTTAACATAAGAAATTATAACACATGATATGATTACGGGGAAACCTTGATCAAAGGAAAACCCTAGTGGGAATTAGTACTCACAAATATTGTACTAGTATAATGAACCTTTTAAATTTCCTTTGCCCTCTTAGGAGAAGTCTTTACAAACCAAGTACAATGACCCTGTTAGGAGTCTATTGCAAAAAACCCTATTAAAGGTGTATGGCTCACTGCCTGAGCTCACTGACCAATAAGATGAAGGCTACAAGCTTCTGATAGTTGATATACACTATATAAAAAATGAACTGATGTGATGACACTGTTGTCTGATTAGTTCTATTTATACGCTGATGCTCTTACTCTCTTAAAGAGATTTATCTCATTATAACTTCATTATATTTCTCTTCTATATATTTCTCCTGCATATATTTTGACACTTTTAATATACATTTACATTACATATTTATATGTTCATGTCCGAATAGACGCGACTCAAAAAAAGACTATAGTCGGCCCTAAAAACATAATACACAATGCTTCCAAATAAATTGGCTTAAGCGTGTTTACAATAATACTAAAGACATTATTAAAAACATATAATCAAAGTCACTTGGCCTTTACACAACAAAATAATTCACGCTGATCCAAAAACTAAAGTCGGCTACATGCTCTGTTTACTGAACTGCAGTAGTAATGTTCTTCCTGTAACTTGTCCTTACTGTCATTCCATACCATGTGTGTCTGGATTTAGTATGTATAAATCACATACAACATATATATAAACATGCATACTCTGATTTGATCTCTCGCACATGCGCTGATGTGCTGATCATTGTATATCTCTGTCTGCCCTGTTTTCCATACTTAGTCATTTTGTCTTTCTTGACAGAAACTTAATATGACTTTGTTTCCATAATGAAAACACAAAATAAGTCATGTATCCTCTAGGAGTCAACTTTCCAACATATTTAATATAGCTATATACATGTGGCAAGCAATTCCACAACCAACAGTTGAAGTATATTTCAATTGTACACAACCAGCAATAAACATTAACTTGATTTGTTTCAAAAATAGTTCAAGACACTGTCATTACGAGCCACTTCAAGAAAAACAACCATTTTCAAATGAAACTCATGGAAACATACACAATTTGTTCCAAAAAATACCAACCACATCTACAACAAAATATAAATTTCCTTCTCCTACAACAATCACAGCGCTAAAAAAAATTGCAGCTTTGCCCACCCAAAGTATGAATGCCCACTGCTGGTTGCGATACTTGAAGACAATGATACACAATAAAAATAAGTTCTCAACAGATGTGACTAGTGATCAGCATATTGACACAATAACTACCACACAACAGAAAAGGCCCCATCCACAGGACACGACAACATATATATTCTATAAAAGAAGTTCAGCCCACCAAACGACAGGCCATGCATATACAACTACCCAAAAAAGTGCAATCCAAGAAACTATTGGCTAGTACCTATAAGAAATCAATGATACACCTACTAAAGCATGCTCTCTATGTGAGATCTTTTATTTCCATAAAGATATCTACGAATTCAACAATGCATTTGTTAATGCTTTCTCTTTGCTCTCTCTTCCAGCCAATAAGAAAACAATTTCGACGGGCCACAACATTTGCAAGAGATGTATCAAAGCTGTAAAAAATGGCAAAGTCCCCACCTTTGCTGCACCATGGAACATAAGGTGTAATAAATGCATAAAAGCTATACATTCATTGATTGGTCTAAAAGAAAGACTTGTCTCATTGTGTATTGCTTTTTCACAAATAAGACAATTAGGATATAAAAGAGCACAACCCCAAACCTAATAGTATGATAACTCTTATAACCCAAATGGAAATGAATTAAATTAATACCCTAAACTAGATGGAACCATACAAACAAATCACAGAAAACCCTAACCACAATTAAACCCTTTTAAAATTTGAAGTCAATTAAATCCTAAAAATGAAAATTAAACCAAAAATAAACTTAATTAAACCCTAACCCGCACCAAATTTAATACTAACTTTGATTATAATTTAAGAGTGCTCAAAATTTTAATCTAACCATAAAGTTTTTTAAGCACTATAAACAGAGTTTAACTCTAACCCTAACACTAAACAAAATTTAGCCACAACTCTGACATTTAGCCACATTGATTTATAACAATAATACTAGATGAAAGACAAAACTAAAACCTAATATGAAATTAAATTAAACCATATCAAAAAAATAGTGTCTATCAAATTATACACGCAAGTTGAAGCCTTAATTTAAATAAAATTGCACACAGTAATTTCTAGGATTGGAATACCATATGCTGAAAGTAGTCTTAAAGGTTCTCAATTTTTCTTGTTATAACTTTCATACATATTTTTTTAGAAACACTGAGAGAGGGGGGGGTGAATCAGTGTTTGTCTATTAATTATATTTCAGTACTTTAAGCATAAGTGAAACATACATTCAATGAAGCTTAACATAAGAACTCATGACACATGATATGTTTACAGGGAAACCTTGATCAGAGGAAAACCCCAGTGGGAATTAGTACCCACAAATATAGAACTAGTATAATGAACTTGTTAAAGTTCCTTTACCCTTTTAGGAGTAGTCTTTACAAACCAAGTACAATGACCGTGTTAAGATTCTATTACATAAGCGATGTTAAAGGTGTATGACTCACTGCCTGAGCTCACTATCCAATAAGATGAAGGCTACAACCTTCTGATAGTTGATATACACTATATAAAAAATGAACTGCTATGACGACTCTGTTGTCTGATCAGTTCCATTTATGCACTGATGCTCTTACTCTCTTAAAGATCTTTATCTCATTCTGACTTCATTATACTTCTCTTCTATATCTTTCTCCTGCATATACTTTGACACTTGTAATATACATTTACATTACATATTTATATATTCATGTCCAAATAGACGCGACTCAAAACAAGACTATAGTCGGTCCTAAAAACATAATACACAACACTTCCAAACAAATTGGCTTAAGCATGTTTACAAAAATAATAAATACATTATTACAAACATATAATCAAAGGTGCCTTTCCTTTAAACAACAAAACAATTCACACTGATCCAAAAATTGAAGTCGGCTACATGCTCTGTTTCCTAAACTGCAGTAGTACTGTTCTTCCTGTAACTTGTCTGTACTGTCACTCCGTACCACGCGTGTCTAGATTTAGTATGTATACATCACATAGAACATATATATAAACATGCATACTCTGATTCGATCTCTCGCACGTGTGTTGATGTGCTAATCGTTGTATATCTTTGTCTGCCCTGTTTTCCATACTTAGTCATTTTGTCTTTCTTGATAGAAACTTAATATGACTTTGTTTCCATAATGACAACACAAAATAAGTCATGTATACTCTAGGAGTCAACTTGCCAACATATTTAATATAGCTATATTCATGTGGCAAGCAATTCCACAACCAACAGTTGAAGTATATTGCAATTGCACACAACCAGCAATAAACATTAACTTGATTTGTTTCAAAAATAGTTTAGGACACTGTCATTACGAGCCACTTTAAGAAAAACAACCATTGTCAAATGAAACCCATGGAAACATAAAAAAATTTGTTCAAAAAAATGCCAACGACATCTACAGCAAAATATAAATTTCCTTCTCCTGCAACAATCACAGCGCTAAAAATAATTGTAGCTTTGCCCACCCAAAGTATGAATTCCCGCTGCTGGTTGCGATACTTGAATACAATGATACACAATAAAATTAAGTGCTCAACAGACATGACCAGTGATCAGCATATTGACATAATAACTGCCACACACCAGAAAAGGCCCCGTCCACAGGAGAAGACAACATATATATTCTGTAAAATAAGTTCAGCCAACCAAACAACAAGTCATGCATATACAACTACCCAAAAAAGTGCAATCCAAAAAACTATTGTCTAGTACCAGCAAGAAATCAATGATACACCTACTCAAGCATGCTCTCTATGTGAGATCTTATATTTCCATAAAGACATCTATGAAGTCAACAATGCATTTGTTAATGCTTTCTCTTTGCTCTCTCTTCCAGCCAATAAGAAAACAATTTCGACAGGCCGCAAAATTTGAAAGAGATGTATTGAAGCTATAAAAAATGGCAAAGTCCCCACCTTTGTTGCACCATGGAACATAAGGCGTAATAAATGCATAAAATTTGTACATTCATTGACTGGTCTAAAAGAAAGACTTGTCTCATTTTGTATTGCTTTTGCACAAATAAGACAATTAGGATATAAAAGAGAACAACCCCAAACCTAATAGTACGATAACTCTTATAACCCAAATGGAACCGAATTAAATTAATACCCTAAACTAGATGGAACCATACAAATAAATCACAGAAAACCCTAACCACAATTAAACCCTTTTTAAAATTCAAGTCAATTAAATCCTAAAAATGAAAATTAAACCAAAAATAAAATAAATTAAACCCTAACCCGCACCAAATTTAATACTAACTCTGATTATAATCCAAGAGTACTAAAAATTGTAATCTAAACATAAAGTTATTTAAGCACTATAAACAGAGTTTAACTCTAACCCTAACACTTAACAAATTTAGCCACAACCCTGACATTTAACCACATTGATTTATAACAATAATACTAGATGAAAGACGAAACTAAAACCTCACATGAAATTAAATTAAACCATATCAAAAAAATATTGTCTATCAAATTATACACGCAAGTTGAAGCCTTACTTAAAATAAAATTGCACACTAGAACTAAACTAAACTAAACCCATACAATTAACCTAAACAAATCTTAAAATCGAATTGAACCCTAACTCTACAAATAAGATGAATTGAAATATTATTGTAAACCTCATTAGATGCTACCTTGAATATAAATCCAAGATAACACATAACTCTAGATCTTATTTAGCACTATGTTTAATTAAAATAAAAACCTATAGAAAATTAAAGGAAAACTATAAAACTGAATTAAACCTAACCATACAAACAAATCAAACAAAAACCCTACAAAAATTAAACCTGAAATTAAAAATTTAAGTCAATTAACCCTAAAAATAAAAATTAAACCAAATCATAAACCTAATTAAACCATAACTCACACTAGATTAAATATTAACTTTGAATATAATTGAACAATAGTCAAAATTGAGCCCTAACCTTAAACCGAATTAAACACTGTATAAATAAATCTTAACACTAACCCTAACACTGAATGATATTGAACCCTAGCCCTAACATTGAACCAGATTGAACCATAAATATTTTCCCTAATAGAAAACCATATTGAACCTCAATCCTAAACGAGTTAATTAAACCATAACATTGAAAAAAAGTATTAAAACTAGCCCTAAACCCAATTGAAAGAACAAAACAAATTAGAGTCCAAAAATTCAAAGTTTTACTTGCAATATTATATTTATTAGTTGAATTGTTATATATATTTATTAAACAAAATTATTTAAAATTATATTTCACAAAGCAATATTAATATATGTAATTAAAAAAAAAAGTAATTAGTTATGCTATTTTGAATAATATTATGAATAAGAAATTACATTTTTTATTATTTCAAAATTAAATTAAAAATAAAAATAGTAAAATAAAATTATTAAGATGATATAAAATATTTTTATTCAAATATTACCATTTGTTATAAAATAGTTTTTACTAGAGAAAACACACATCTCCATGATAACAACAGCCTAACTGAGATTTAAACCTTGGGTACTTCGCGTGAAGTGGTGTCTTCACCCGGAGCCCTTATTCGCCAGAATTTTTTATAAATTTTCAACTACCCATTTCATTTTCACCATTAAATATTGGAGATCTTTTGGACCTAGGGCTTAAAGAGAACCAGTGATCTTCAGTACGACATCAACACCTCTTGAGCTTCTTCAACCTCTTCTGATTGTTTTTTATTGCTGGTAAAAATAGGTTTTATGGGGACCTGAAACCCCTCACAACCATTAGAAAAATCCAAATAGGAGATAAAACCACTAAACATAAATAGGACTAAAGCCCACTCCGTGAAACCCTAGACCAACACAAAATACCAGACAAAAAAGCAGTAACCAGCTAACCTCTACTGATTGTTAATAGTATCAGGTACACACATTTTGCTCATTTTTTAAATATTGTAAATTATATGTTTTATATTTATTTTAGTTGATTATTTGTTTTAAATAATATTTAGTTTGTAGAAATGTTAGAAAATCATAGTTGAATTTTAGAATATGTTAGAAAATTATAGTGGTATGCTAGAAAATTACAGTACAATGTTAGAAAATGTTAGAAAACATTAGAAACCCGTAGTATAAATGTTAGAATATGTTAGCAAATGTTAGAAAATTTTAACTTAGTATACATTAGAAAATATTAGAAAATTATAACTTAACATAAATTAGAAAATATTCAAAAATTGTAACTTAGTATCTACATTAGAAAATATAAGAAAACCGTAATTAGAATGCTAGCAAATGTTATAAAATTGTAACTTAATATGTTAGAAAATGTTAGAAAATGATAGAAAACTATAGTAGAATGTTCTCAAATGTTAGAAAATATTTAC
>JAGRRI010031940.1:0-11602 GCA_018584345.1 Thuja plicata
TTTCCCTAAATCACTTGTAGAACAATCTTTCAAATCTTTTCTTAATTTCTTGATAAGCATTTGTGAGCCATCAACTTTCAGTCTGAGTTCTTCATTTTCTTTTTTGGATCTATCAAGATCTTCAAGAGCTGCTTCAAGATTATTTTTCAAATGTTTTTCTTCGAATGAGTCCATGATCTCCTCAAGTGGTTAAAATTATTTTCTGAGGACCAAAGCTCTGATACCAATTGTTAGAAACACTGAGAGGGGGGGATGAATCAGTGTTTGTCAATTAATTACTTTTCAGCTACTTAAACATAAATCAAACATACATAGAATGAAGCATAACAAGAGAACTTATAACACATGATATGATTATAGGGAAACCTTGATCAGAGGAAAACTCTGGTGGGAATTAGTACCCACAAATATTGTACTAAGTATAATGAACTTGTGAGAGTTCCTTTGCCCTGTTAGAAGCACTCTTTACAATATGAGTACAATGACCTGGTTAAAGGTCTGACCCTATTAGGAGTCTTTTACAAAACCCTGTTAAAGGTATATGGCTCACTGCCTAGGCTCACTGGCCAATAATATGAAGGCTACAAGCTTCTGAAAGATGATATGCACTATATCAAAATGAACTGCTGAGATGACACTATTGTCTAATCAGTTTTGTGTATGTGCAGATGCTCTTACTCACTTAAAGAGCTATATCATATATTGAATTCATTGTACTATCCCTTTGTATCTTCCTCTTACATCATAATCAACACTTGTAACATATCTTTACATTACATACTTATATCTTCAGATCCGAATAGGGGCGACCCAACACAAAACATTAGTCGACCCTAAAACAAAATATACAATGCTTCTGAACAAGTTGGCTCAAGCATGTTTAGTACAATGCTAATTACATTATTACAATCATATAACCAAAGGCACTTAGCCATTACATTAAAAAATAACACATTTTGATCAAAACACTTAGTCGGCTTCCATGCTCTATCTTCTGGACTGCTAGTCTATTGATCTGCTTGTAACTTTGTCGTACTGCAGTTCCATACTATGTGTGTCTGTATGTAGCATGTACACATATCATACAACTTATATCTAAATGCACATAAGCTGAATCGATCTCTCACACATGCACTAATGTGTTGATCGCTAAGTATCTCTATCTACCCTATTTTCCTTACTTAGTCATTTTGTCTTTCAAGATAGAAACTAATCATGACTTTGTTTCCATGATGAAAAACAAAATGAGTCATGCATCCTCAGGTAGTAAACTTGCCAACATTGGGTTTGTCTCTTTATAGACATGATTCACCATTTCTTAGCTTTCTTGATTCTTGGCGTGATCCAAAATTATTGCCAATTAGATTTAAAGAAAAATCCACTTTTATCTCAAAGTGATCTTTTTGCCAACTAAACAAAGCAGCTTTAAATCCATTACTTATCCTCGGCTTTATCTGGTTGATTAAAACAATGATAAGTATCAATTAATTTTATTTATAGCTCTTAACAGCTAAGCATTTTTTCATTTATGAACTCTCTATTCTATCGGTAAACACTTCTGTTAGTCATTGGTGATAATTGACTATTCCTTCAGTGTGACTTTAGTTGTCATTAGGATCTCCATCCTTGTCTTTTCCATCAGGCAACACTATAATTCTATCTATCAGGTTACACTATGTTTTGCTGGTCAGGCAACACTGTAACTTTTCTCGTCAGCAATGCTATAACTTTGCTCGTCGGGTATCACTCTGACTTTTCTCTTTTACTCTGACTATCGATGTGCACTTTGTCAGTGTATATAGTCACTTTGTGAATACTTTACTTAGATGCATTACTGATAGCATAGGCTTTGATTCATTAGTTCTTTGAATTCTTTGGAACTATTTCCATGATCATATAGATTATATCAAGTTGACATCAATGACAATACAATACATTAATTGATTTAATGTCTTGCATGATCATCAACTTAACATCTTCAAACATTAAATTAGTTACATGTTATCAATCTCCCCCTTTGGCATTGATGGAAACATACTACATTGTCATACTATACTATTTCTAATACAATACGAAATATATAGTTTCATCAAGTTTTCCTAATGTAACTATTATAAATGTTTGGCTATCAGTAAGCTCAGCTAGCTTAGATTTGATTCTTGCAGCTTTCTATTTGTCTTCAATCCCTTCACTAGATAGATGTAGAATCTTTCTTTCTCTAATGTGATTTATTCTCCTTCTATTTCAAACTCTCTCCCTTTCACTATTCTCCTTTCTTTTGATGTCTCTTGTTAGTAATTCTTTTCCTTTTGATGTACTCTCCTTTTGTATAATCTCTCCCATGGATTCCTTGAAGTGATAATGGATATAATCTCTCCCTTTATCAGTATGATAATGAGATATCTCTCTCCCTTTGACAGTAATGCCAAAAAAACATCTTTTCAAAAAAATATTTGTCAGAAATGTGAAACAGATCATTTCTATCCATAATATACTCCTTTAATTTCCCAATCCATCAGTAATAACTCTGGTGCTCGGAGTAGATAAATACCTTGTTGTGTATAGATTTGTCTTTGAAATCCATCTCTCTAATTTCATCAACATGAATGATATTCTGATATTATGTAGGGTGATGCATCCTTCTAGTCATTTACTGACCAGTAGACAAGGGTCTGACCCCTAGTCTCTTTCTCAAGTACTCAAATGCATCCTTAGGTAGTGGCTTGGTGAAGATATCAGTCAATTGTTCCTTTTATTATACCTACTCAAGTACCACCTCCTTTTCTTGATCTTTTTCTCTCAAATAATGATACTTGATGGCAATATGCTTTGTTTTAGCATGCATGAATGGATTCTTGGAAATGTTTATTGCACTTGTATTATCATAGTAGATAATTAATTTTTCAAGAATTTTCATATGCATACATTCCAGTAACTGTTTGATCCATGCAATATTTGAGCAATTTTCTCCTTGCTTCTTGCTGATCCATGTGACAAGTCTGTCACCCATAAAGAATTCTCCTCTAGTTGTGCTTTTTCGGTCATCAATATTTCTAGCCCAATCAGCGTCGGTAAAGACCTTAAGTTCAAATTTTCCTTCTCTTCTATACCATAAGCCATATTCCTTAGTATTCTTCATATATCTTAGAATTCTTTTTATAGCAGTCATATGTGATTCTCTGGGATTAGCAAAAAATCTAGCAACTATTCCTACTGCATGTGCAATATCTAGTCTAGTATGTATAACATACATGAGTTTTCCAATCCTATTTTGTACAAAGTCTGATTTACCTCTGATGACTTGTCCTCCTTTTTCAGCTTACATCTAGTTTCCATCAGTGTTCCAACTGGTTTGGACTCTTCCATCTTGAATATTTTCAATACTTTTTTGATGTATTTGGATTGTGTAATGAAAATACCTTCATCTTGTTGCATGATCTATAGACCAAGAAAGAACTTGATCTCTCCAAACATAGACATCTCAAACTCTTTTCTCATTTCATTTGCAAATGATTTGCATAGCATATCATTGCCTCAAAAAATGATGTCATCAAAAAATATCTCAACAATCAAAATGTTAGCATCAGTATCTTCCTTGAAATAAAGATTACTATTTTCACTAGTCCTTACAAATCCAATACTTATAAGATAGGAGTGAATTCTTTCATACCAGGCTCAGGGTGCTTGTTTCAATCCATACAGGGCTTTGTGAATTCAACATACCATGTCCCTCTTGTCTGGATCAACAAAACCTTCTGGTTATTCAATGTATACCTCTTCTTAAAGTATTCCATTTAAGAATGTAGACTTGACATCCATTTGATAGACCTTGAATCATTTACATGAAGCATAAGAAAGTAGTATTTTTACTCCTTCTAGCCTAGAAATAGGTGAAAATGTCTCTCCATAGTCAATCCCTTCTTCTTGTGCATACCCCTTGCATACTAGTCTTTCTTTATTTCTAGTGACTTCTCCATTCTCATTCAGTTTATTCCTGAATATCCTTTTTGTACCGATGACATTTTTTTCATCTGGTCTCGGTACAAGTGTCCATGTCTTCTTTTTATCTATCAGATCAATCTCTTCATTCATAACACTAATCCATTCATCATTATCTAGTGCAACATTGACAGATTTTGGCTCATAATCACAAATAAGACATCTTGTATTTAGAGACTTACTTTTGATTCTCATACCAGCCCTTTTATCTCCAATGATATGGTTCTGTGGATGGTTCTTTCTGATATATCTGGCAAGTATAGGTTCAACTCTTTTTTTATCAGCTTGATCATCATTTTGTTCTTCATTATGTTCTCCATCACTTTGTGCATCATCTTGAGCAATATTCTGATCGTCGGTATTTGCAGCCTGATGCTCAATTGCAATGATCTATTTCTCAAGAGCTCTACATAGTTGGTCAGGTAGAGTGTCAGGTTCCTCATTGTAAGAAAACCTATTGTATTCCTCTGGTTCTTTAGTTCTTTCCTTTTCATTCTTCTCTGCAAATTCATCTATCTTTAAATTTTTACTTTCAAAAATTTTGTTAGAGGCTTTATTTAGACACTTATAAGCCTTGCTCTTGGTGGAATACCCTAGAAATATTCCTTCATCAATGTTGGAGTCAAGTTTTCCATTTCTATCATCCTTTAAGATATAACATTGACTACCAAATTTTTTGAAATAACTTACATTAGGTGTGTAACCATACCAAAGCTCATATAGTGTCTTCTTGGTGTCTTTCTTCAATTGTACTCTGTTAAATGTGTAAACAAAAGTACTGACAACTTCCCTACAAAAGATTTGGGTGATTCCTTTATCTATCATCAATGTCCTTGCACAATCAACTATGGATTTTTTCCTTCTTTTAGCAATTCCATTTTGTTGTGGTGTTCTTGGTGTAGAGACCTATCTTTTGATTCCATGCTCATTACAAAAGTTAGTGAATTCATCTGAAATAAATTCCCCTCCTCTATCTGATCTTAAGCATTTCAATTCTTTTCCACTTTTTTTCTCTACCATTGCCTTGTACCATTTAAACATCTTGAATTCTTTAGATTTATCTTTTAGAAACATTACTGTCATCATTCTAGAGTAATCATCAACAAAGAGAATAAAACATCTATCTCCATAATAACTCTTTGTCCTCATAGGTCCACATAGGTCAGTATGGACTAATTCTAGAATGGCATCAGATGTATGGGTTTTTCTTTTGAAACTAGAATTTTTCATCTTACCTTTTTGACAATTCTTACACATGATGTTGTCAGGCTTGGTCATTGTCGGTAAGCCTCTGACATTTCTCTTTTTGCTAATTTTTATCATGTTTTCAAAGTTCACATGACACAATATTTTCTGCCACAACCATATGTCTTCATTTGTAGCAATAAAACAAGTGGTGTCAGTATCATTTAGATAGAATAAGTTAAATTTTGTCTGCTCATCGGTACCAAATAGATTTCATGATTTATTGAAGATCTTTTCCTTCTTATTTTCAAATTCTACTCTATGACCTGAATTATTCAACTAAGAAATACTCAATAGATTATAATTCAATCCATTTACCCAATAATCATTTTCACATTTTATCTGGTTATTCAACATTATGGTGCCTCTACCTTCAACTAGACAAGGTTTGTCATTACCCATTCTTACTGAACCACCTTTATATTATTCAAAAGTCTCAAAATTTTTCTTGTCACCGGTCATATGGTGAGTGAGGCCACTATCTATGATTGAGACATCATTTTTACTAACTTTAGATATGAGTGTATTTTCTACATACCTTTCTTCATCATCATCTAAATCATATTTTACTACCACAAACACCATCTCAATGTCTTCCTCAGATTTGGTGTCAGTGTCATCATCTTTTAATTTAGCTAGGTAACTGGCCTTGTTTCCTTTGTCCTTGTAGTCTCAGGTATCTCTTCTTTCTGATTATCGATAGCTTCTATAATCACCTGTGCCAGACTTATTTTATTTGTCATTACTTCTGTCATCTTTTCTTCTGTTAGGACATCTTGTAGAAAAGTGTCCAATCTATTTACAATTAAAAAAAACAAGTGGTAATTTACCTTTGTATTTACCTTTGCCTCTCTCCATTCTTCTAGTCATAACTGCTTCAATTTAATCAAGATCTTCTTCTTCACTTTCAATATCACTATCTTTTCTCATAGTGTGTTTATGACTTGATTTACTTATTCTCATAGAAGATTTGAATGCATACTCTATGTTTGGTAAGACACTATTATCAAAATTATTCATCTCAAATGAAATCAGTCTTCCAATCAAACTTTCTAAAGTAACATTTCTATTTTCTACTGCTCTCATTTCTTGAATGGAAAATACTCTAATAGCATAAGTAGGCAGTAAGGTTCTTAGGATTTTACTTACCACTGTATCCTCTTCTAGTACACCTCTAACTCCTTGGATAGCATTAACTACCTCTTTGATTCTTGTGCTATACTGTGTGATGTTTTCACCTTCTTTCATTTTAATATCATCAAACTTTCCTCTAAGGCTTTCTTCCTTGGCTCTCAAAACATTCTTGTCACCACCATGTACAAGCATCAATTTGTCCCACATCTACTTTGCAGTCTTGCAAGTTTTGACAACTTCAAATTCAGCATCAGAGAGTGAGGAAGCAAGCTGGTGCAGAAGCACCTACTCTAAATTCACCAAGCATTCCTATGGAACCTAGGATTTCACACTAAGGTCCTTAGAGGCATCTATTCATGCTTAGGATAAGGGTTAGACATTAGATCTCATTGTAAGACCATAGTTCTAAGTTGGCATTTTATGAGCCCTTGGTCTAAATAGTGGTCATTTATGATCCAACACCCTAGTCATAGGTATTTTCATTCTTTTCTATGTTTGGATCCATTAGGGATCATCAAAATAAGGTTAGGACCAATTTTGGTCATTAGATTTGCAAAAATTGAAAAATTGGCAAAGTTGCTCTAAAAGTTGTCATACAACTTTCAAGCAACTTTCTAAAAGTTGTCAAACATTTGTAATTTCAACTCCCAAATGGATAAAGGGTTCAAAATAGTTATGTAACCATTAGGAGTATCCTATATAAGCCCTTACAGGCGGGTGATAGGATAGACAATATTTTTTGGCATTTTGAATCAATAAAATAAACCATTTTTCTCCAGATTTGCGAGGACAGTGATCTTGCATAGATGGGTACGGTCATGGGAGCATGAAAAAGTGATCCGAAAATTTGAAGCTTTGAACCTTCTTCAATTTTCAATTGGTTTCATGTGTTAATCTGTCCTAGATTGCAAGATATCGATTTTTTAGTGTGACTGCCTGGTTTTGAGCCTAAAAATTAGGGTGCATCTAGGGCTTGAGTGTTTGGATCAATTCCACCATGGGAAATTGATGCCCCTTGGTGGAATTCATCCTTGTTCAATTTATTTTTACATTATGCAGGTTAAAAATGTGGATGTGCAGAAGAGTGGCTTTGCCACAAGAACCTAGGTGTACATCTTATGTGTGCACCAAACTATGACTTAGGACAGTCACCATAGATTTTGATTCAGGGTTCTTCAAGACCTAAAACCCTATATTATTACTTTTTTTATGTACCCACACATGCCTCCATGCTTATTTTTTGTATTGGCTTAGGAGAAAGAGCACTTGTAGTGCATTGGAGCCCCAATTAGGCCTCTTAGCCCGATCTAAAAGTTGTGACAACAGTGTCTTCTATTTGTTTCCAATCCTTGATGCTTGGGCATGTTTAGTAAGGCCTTAAAGGGTATTCGAATCCATAATCAAATCAACACCTCCTATGGGAAACATTTGACTTATGTCTGAAGTTGTCTCTGTAAAAGGCTACAAGCCAAAGGCTAGGATATGAAGCAACTTGGTAGTATGAGTTTCCCATTGGTGAAAGAACCATTGGAACTATTAGAATAGGACCTAAAAAGGCTAGAACAGTGATTATGGGCCACCCCTGGTCTTATCATCCATTTCATGGGGTTTAAGTACTTACTGTGTTAAGGAGATCTCTTGTGAACTTTTGATTCTTTGGTGCTTAGGACTTTGGCAAACCTAGTGATTGGGTTCCCTTGCATTGTAGGGTTGTGATAACCTTCCTTAAGTCCTTTTTTCATACCTATGATAGGTAGTCAGCACTTGACCCTTCAACTAGGGTGTTGGAGGATTGAAACTCTACCATTGGTTCATTGCTTGGAGGCTTCTGTCTGCCACTGCTGCATCAAGTGGTATCAGAGCTGTGTCTGATCTTGAGAATGAGGAGATCCCTACAAGGGTCACAAATAGTGAGTTTCCAAATATGGTGAGAGAGAAAAAGGCTAAGAATAAATCCTTAACCAAGAGACTTCAAGAACTTGAGAAGAAGCTTGATGACAAGGACAAAGATGGGTCAAAAAATGAAGAAGGGAGTGAAGAAGAGGAGGATGATCCTGATCCACATATCCCTACAGACCAAAGACCTTTCATAGATGCCTTGAAATCCATGGTAAGGAGGACCATGGAGGAAAAGATAGATTTTCCGGTCTTCAATGGCAGGATGAATGCAAACTTAGCCTTGGATTGGATAGAGTCTCTAACAACATTCTTTGAATGTGAAGACATACCTGAAAGGAAGAGGGTAAAGGTGGCAAGATTCAAGCTAAAGGGAGTAGCCCTAACTTGGTGGAACTTCATCCAAACAAAGAGGGTGAAGAATGGGAAGAACATGATCAATTCATGGAATAGGATGATAACATTGATCAAAGAAACATATGTACCTGAGGACTATGGGGTGCAACTCCATAGGAGGAAGAAAAGTCTGAAACAAAAGGACATGGAAGTGGGCTCATACACTGAGGAGTTCTTGAAACTATGTATAAAGACCAATATGGCTGAAGATGAGGAAGAAAAGCTAGCAAGGTACATGAATGGCTTGAAAATATCCATTCAAGAAGAGTTAAGTCTACACTACCCTACCACAGTCAATAAGTGCTATCAAATGGCACTCAAGGTAGAGGAAAAATGGAAGAGAAAACAAGACTTTGGCAAAGGGAAGAGTAATGATAGTGAGAAGAGCTTTAGAGGCAAAGGAAACTCTTGGAACAAGGGACAAAGTAGTGGTAGCAGCAACAAGACCCCTGACCAAGGAGACAAATAAAATAGTGACTCAAATTCAAGAGGAAACTATAGAGGAAGGAGACCCTTCAATAGAGGAAGGAAAAATTCAGGAAGAGGTAATGGACCATTGAAATGTTACCATTTCAATCAAATGAGACATCATGCAGGAAGATGCCCTAAGAAGAGACACAACAACAACCAAGGTGAGAGGAGGGCACAAATTGTCTAAGAAGATAAACAACAAGACAATGCTGATGCTGGAGACTTGGAACCAAAGGAAGGAGTATGCTTGATGATGAGGCAAGTCCTCCTTTAAGTGCCACAAGCCCAAGAACCTCCACAAAGGAAGAATCTCTTTAGAACAAGAATCAAGTGTCATGGAAAGGTATGCAATCTACTTATAGATTCTGATTCAACTAAAAATCTTGTATCTTGTGAAATGGTTAAGAATTTAAACCTCTCTAAAATGCCACACCCCTACCCCTATCATGTTTCATGGTTAACAAGAGGCCAAAAAACTCTAGTAACAGAAAAAGCATGGATAGAGTTCTCAATTTCAGATTTTAAAGACAAAGTTCTTTGTGATGTGGTTGAAATGGATGCTTCACACATCCTTCTAGGTAGGCCCTAGCAATTTGATGTAGATATCATACACCATTTTAGGAAAAACACCTACTCTATCACTAAAGATGGGAAGACCTTTACTATGAAGCCCCTGCCCAATAACAAGTCTGCAAAAGAACCCACTGTGATCATCATGGGAGAAAAGGAGATGTTAAAAACCTTGAAATAATTTGATATAGAACCATTTGTCTTAATCTCAAAGCCCAAAGATAATATCAGGTCTGATCAAAAGGAACCCGTACCAAATGAAGTCTTAAAACTGTTGCAAATGTATAAAAATGTCACTATTAGTGACCTGCCCACTAGCCTCCCTCCCATTAGGGACATTAGTCATCAAATAAACCTCATACTAGGCTCATCCCTGCCTAATAAGGCACCATAAAAAATGACACCATTGCAGCATACAGAGATTGCAAAACAGGTCATTGAATTGTTGGAAAAAGGACTCATTCAAAAGAGTCTCAGCCCATGTGCAGTACCATCAGTCTTGGCCCCTAAAAAGGATGGAAAATGGAGGTTATGCACTGACAGTAGAGACCTAAACAAAATCACAATAAGGTACAAATTTCCCATGGAAAGGATTGAAGACCTATTGGATCAACTTGGAGGTTCTTGCTACTTCACCAAGATAGACTTAAAGTTTGGATACCATCAAATCAGAATCAGACTGGGAGATGAATGGAAAACAACATTCAAGACTACTAAAGGTTTGTTTGAATTGTTAGTAATGCCTTTTGGCTTAAGCAATTCCCCTAGCACTTTTATGAGGTTTATGAATGAGATATTCATTGATTTCATTGGCAAATTTGTTGTTATTTACCTTGATGACATACTAATATGCAGTCATAGCAAGGAAGACCATCTTGATCATGTGGAATAGGTACTAAGGAGACTCCACCAGCACAAGTTGGTAATCATCTTGGAAAAATGCATGTTTATGAGAAAGGAACTAGTATTCCTAGGTTTTGTGATTTCACAAGGTACCCTCAAGATGGATCCTGAGAAGGTAGATGCAATCATTAATTGACTTCCACCAAAGAATCAAGGTGATGTAAGAAGCCTCCATGGGCTTGCAACATTTTATAGGAAGTTCATCAAAAGTTTTAGTCATGTATGTGCACCAATTCTTGAAATAATCAAAGGTGGAAAGAAGACTAAGTTTGCATGGACAAAGGAAGCCAATGATGCATTCCAATACTTGAAGAATAGATTTTCACAATACCCTATCTTGGTCCTCCCTAATTTCAACAGGGTCTTCACTGTGGAGACAGATGCAAGAAATTTGGCTATAGGGGCAGTCCTAAGCCAAGAAGGCAAGGCTGTTGCTTTCTTCTCAGAGACATTGAATGAAGCCAAAAGAAAGTACTCCACTTATGATCTAGAGCTCTATGTCATGGTCCAAGCCCTCAAGAAATGGAGACACTATTTGATCCCAAAAGAGTTTGTAGTCTACACTGACAATTGTAACCACCTGAATTTGGTCTGTCGCAACAATGGACCCTATTTTCCCTAAGTGTGATCATACCCTTGATTTATGTCCAAAGGACCCTGTTACTGCTTGGCATAATTCTTTTAATCAATTTAATGTCCTAGGTGATTTTTATCACTGATTTATATTATCTGTTGTAGCCATACAATTCAAATCAATATCGACCAATCAGATTAAATCAAAATCAAACATGGCTATAGTATTTAATTATGAAGGAATTAAATAAATCCCTATATTAAGTATCACTTGCAATCAACCCATTTCCCTAGCCTATTTAATTTAATTAAAATGGCTATAGTCCCCTAATTATTAAAAAGCAATTTAATTGTTTTAATAATTAATTCCTATATTTCTAAATGAATTAAATAAGTTTATTTCATTTATTAATAT
>JAGRRI010031980.1:0-10052 GCA_018584345.1 Thuja plicata
TACAATTGTTAACACTATATATAGGCCCCATTGTAGCAAGAGTGTGACCTTGCAATCATACTCTTGGTAAAGCATAAGATAGTATCAAAAGACTTTCACCAAGACATAAAAGAGATAAGATCACACCGATCCCCCAGGACATAGAATCTTATTGGTTTGAAATATAAAGATAAAAGGAGCAACATGATTGGCATAGGTTTCACAAACATGGAGCATGCAAGAACAAAGAAGAAATATGGCATGTAGGTCTACCAAGGATTTTTTACTAGGAGCCATATAAGCAAAACAACGTGCACCAAATACAAATATTATAAAAGGCTTCTATTCGCAAAGTATTCTAAAAATGCAACTACAACGTGCACCAAACAAAAATTGATATGAGACTATAAAATTAGTGTTGTAGCGACACCAAGCACATTGTGGTGTGTGGTCAAAATGTACAAAACCAACTTGTGGTGTGTGCACAAATATTAACATAGCAAAGTGTATACCCCCATGTTAAAACAATTTCTTATGTCTTCAGTGTTAGGATAGAATCCTAAAAGGCCTTCAAAGAGTTAAATACAAAGATAAATGAATGGAGAGTTGTCAAGTTGACAACTATGTTGTCAACTTGACAATAATATACTAAATGTAATAGTCATTGAAATGATAGCAAGCGGTTTGGCAGGGAGTTTTAATTGTCAACTGATTAGTAGAAGGGTATTTGGGTAGTGTGAGCATGAATGAGATTGAGAGAGGAGTTTTAGGGATTTTGGTAGAGTAATGAAGTTTAAATCAACAAACTTTTAATTCCTTGCAAACTGTCTATTCTTTGTTGTAAGGACACAATCATTGTGTTTGTGTTCATAAACTCTTCATCCTATGCAATATTTATTGGGAATGGATTGAAATAGTATTGGTTTAACTTTTAATTCATTTACATGCAAAGGTTGCGTTATTTTATGAAGTTTTGAACAAAGAAAGTCAAGTTTGTATTGACTGTTCCTAGACATGGTCTTGGTGTGCAATCAACAATTGCTTTGAAGACACCATGAATGTATAAGAATACCCCACTTACTTTCGTTAATGTGACTTGGGGAGAGAGTCTAAAACATGTATGATATGTGCCATATGTGTTTGGTTGCAAGGGTATGCAGAGATTGAAGATGAAGATCTCCGATTGAAGAGATATTGCTGATTGAGGGTACATGGTGGTTGGACCAGTCAAGGTCTAAGAGTTCTACCCAAAGGAGGGGCACTTTTTATGACTTGGTATGTCAAGATAGGTCACTTGGATGGTGTAGGATCCATTGGTAGGAGCTAGAAGTGTTTGGAAGTGTCTTGTTGACAAAGCCCTAGGCTAGTGCACCTAGGAAGGAGGGTTTGGTGTATCCAATGGAAGGGTATACCAGAAAGATACATCTTTTGGAGGCTAGGAAAAGGAGATTCCAAACATTTTTTAGTGTAGCATGGTCCTCAAAGGAACTTTAGTTTCTTTCTGGGCCAAGTGTATGGTGCAGGAGCACGTAGCCATTTTTATGCCTCCTGATGTAATGATGATCTTTTTATGTTTTGGTTTGTGTAAAATAAGGTCCCAAGGACCATTTTTAAGGTATTTCTAATTAATCCATGTCATGGAAGGTCATAGTTGGTCCAAAATGTAAAATTGTACCAAAATTATCAATATTTCTATGTGAAATCAAAAGTTTCCAATGAGGCTTCCATGGAACTTTATGATGTAATAAGGTTAAATTAACCTATTTTAAGGATATGTAGGTTATTTTATGTTGTTATCAAGTGTTTTTCTATTTATTTTTTCACAAAATGCAAGAATTGCAAAAGTTGCACAACAATTGTTGAGCAACTTTTCAAATTTAAAGAGTTTCTTAACAAGGGTCAATTAGTAACAAGTTATTTCCAATGGTACCATAATGAAAAATTTAGTTGGAATCTATTGATATAATTGAAAACATGTTATATAGGCCCTAGGGACTCAAGGCATGGGTGTTGATGCAATATGAAAAAAAATTGATCAATAAAGCTACACATATATCCCAGAATTATGAAATTCTCTACACAATCAACAAAATAATCCAAGTTTAAAAGATCCACCCTAGGCCACACGATGATCTAATTTATTATTTTAAAAAATAATTATAGATTTATTAAGAGGAGAAGAAACACATGTTTCCTACTACTACTCCCATTTCAACCAATTCTTACACTAACACATTCAATCATTTTAATTAATGAAATTAATCTAATGGACATAACTTTTACTTGATATCCTTAATTCCTTTAATACGAGTGCATTCAAGAGTACCCATTCGTATCATGAATCTCATACACAGTAATCCTTTTAAGTGATTCAATTGAGATTATAATATACTCCATTCTAATCAATATCGTATCCTACCCCATAGAATATTATTAGATTTACATTAAGCACTATACGTATTAGTATTCTTCTAACATTTCCTTTGCGTTAAAATCTAAAACTTAAAACTAATCTTATAAACTTACATTCATATTACCCAAATATTCCATTTACATTCTATAATAATCTCATCATCTATATACCATTATAGTTAACCAACTAGTAACATTGTTAGTTTCATACAACTAAAGTAATACACACATAAAACATCAAACATAGGTTTATTAGTACCCAATTACTACATGAATTTATTTCCATGATACTCATCTAGGATCTTAACCATTCACTTGGAATCTAACAATATGTACATTTAATACGAATCCATTTTATGACAATTTGAATTAAATCATTAGGATGGAAAAATCAATTTTAACTGTCTCAGTCGGTTTGAGGACAGTTTAAAAAGGTGTTTGGTTGATGTTTGGGTCTAAAAGAGACCTATGTTCATTGTAATTACAGAGAGGAATACGGTTTTGTTCGAAGTGATAAGGAGATAGAAGTTTTGAATCAATAAAATATTGTTTTCACTACACTTTCTCTGATTTTCTTCCATAAACAGTCACTGTACATGCATTTTCTTCTATCTTAATGTGTTTATCTTGAAATCTTGTTGTTAATTATTGAGTATACACACAACTTGCATCATGGAGATCATGAGTCACCTTTGAGGGAGAGTCTATTGAGCATACACCTAGTGGATATAGATCTAGAAGAGGTTCTTAGAAATGTTGAAAATATGACAAAAAGGTATGACATATATTCTTATTTTTGCAACAACAGTTATAGTCAGAAGGTAGCACCCATGTCACATGAAGGTAATGATTTTGTTATGAGCAAGAAGATATTGAAGGTCAAGCCCCTTCATGTGAAAGGATGATTGTAAGTTCAAAAAATGACATGAAATTTCAAATGCCATGCAAAGTATAGGAAGGAATTTAAGGTTGGAAAGTCAAGATGCAAGTCAAATGCAAAGACAAGGTGATTTTAAGAGAAAATGAAAATCTGCAAGTACAAATTCATGAAGAAGGATGAAGGCCAAGACATCGAGTTAAAATTTATTTCAAGTACAAGTAGTTTCAAGAACACTTCAATGAGAATATTTCCAAGACAAAGAGGATGGAAAGATGGAGTTCAAACAAGATAAACATGCTATGTTGGTACACCTTCATTACCACCATTCTAGTTATTCCAAGTGGAAAGAGAAATACATTTAATGTATTACACGTATTGAGTTTTCTCGTTATTCAATCCTTAAAATGATATGCATTGAAAAATAATAATTTTTTCATTGGCCCATGGATAGGTGCCTTATTGTATTTGGTTGAAATTTAAGTCTTGTAAGTGATAGTTAGGGAAAACTCTAATTAGAATCATGTTGGCATAATCTTGGTTATTAATTTCAAATCAATCTGGGTTGTTCATTGTACTTGGAGCCTTTATATAAGACTTGCTCAATTCATTTATAAAGAAGAGAAGAATGCTTATAAAAGACTTTGTAGGTGACAATCAAAATGATTCCAAAGATAACATGTCATAATAAAATATGAGAAACAATGACTTATATAGTCATCTTGAGGAAAATAATATGGGACAAGGTCCTTTCCAAGTAGTTCATTTGGGAGAGGGCATCTAGGACTGATCACTTGATGCAATAACAACAAGAGGAGACCATGCCACTGTAAAAGAACATTGGATAGTGACCAACATAAATAAAATTGATAATAAGGCATGAAGAACCACGGTAAGTTTAGAAGCATTAAAACCATAGTAAGTTTAGAAGCATTAAAATCCAAAGTATGCCAAGATAGTGAAAGAAAAACCACGACTCATGTCAAATACATAGAATATAATAAAAAATAGGTTAAAGTTTTTACCAATCCGCGCACAAGTCACGACATGTGACAATTCCAAACTCATTCACTAAGGGTTTCTTATACCAAATCATAGCCTTGAAGCCCATAAATGATACATATCTTTAAAAATACAAAGGCTATGGTTCGTGGATAGAGATAAAATATGCATAGAAGAAGCCCTTTTTTTCTTTCTATATGATGATGCACATTGTAAAAAAAGAAACAAATTTGTAAAAAAAAATATGTGGGTTCAAACATTAAGGTTACGACAAAATCATAGTCGACAAGAAACTATGCAAAGATTTCATTTCATGACAGAAAGAAGATGTTTTCTGCATAGAAAAGGACGTACCTATGAATTCTTGGTATGTGAGCTGTATGTACCAATTTTCATGGCTTCATGACATTCAAATTCCAAGGAATGGGGTAGGCTTCCACATCCAGAGCTAGGTCCTTTGGGGCACTGCTTTCGCGCGACAAAATAAAAATTAATTTGATCATTTGCCTTTTTTTAATGTGTGCCCAAAACTGTCAAAATTGCGATAGTATCGGGAACAATTTAAAAAAAAAACACCAATTTCATAAAATTTGCCCCTCCGTCGTAAACTACCATAAGAAAAGAGGCCCAAATGTATTAGAGTTTAGAAATCAATTAAACATATTATAATATACTTATAGAGAAAGCTTCTCACATGAGTATTACCAATAAAGATCTTGATAGAATGATTTAGAATAACTAAGAGCAGCGTGAATCAGTTATCCAAGGTTCAGATGTACCAATTGAACTTTAAAACACTTCAATCGACTCAGATCCACTCAGTAATCCACTCGGTCTCTATAGCATATAATCAATAATATAAACTTGTAGGTTACTGTCCTAATATAACCAACTTGTAGAATATAAATCTCTTAATGGTACAATGCATCAAATAAAATTCACACAAGTATGACATCAGGATTTAACATGGAAACCCAATATGGGAAAAACCACTAGTAACATGCTACCAATTTTTTACTCTTCTGAAGTGAGCTTTGTGAAAAGCCAACCCAGTTAAAGGTTACAATACACACTGTTAAATGTGACTCGGTTTTAAAGGATTTAATCACTCTGTTAGAAGTGATCCTTGTTAGAGGGCTTAAACCATTCCATTAGAATGTCACCTTGATTAAAGGATTTAACAATATGACTATTAGGTCAACCTTGTTTAAAAGGATTTTGCAACTGATACAATGGTTAGAAAATAATAGAAAATTGTGATTTGAAACATACAACTCACTTTGTAAATACATATCCAATTATAGCTCAAATGCTAATTCACCGACTGGCCTTCATTGTCATCTTTATCATTCATATCTGCTCGGAAATCCTTCAAGCAATCACCACTGTGTAGTCCTATACTGCTCTCTTCAAACTTTTCTTCTTTCTGCTTAGATTTTTCCAATCGATTAAATTAACCTCATACCACTCTCTCATAACCTTCAATTAGGTTAATCTTATACCTCTTTGATCAGGTAGCTCGATCTATTGTCGCTTAATCATCACTATAGATTTTAGGGTTAGGTCAGATCCAATGAATCCTTCCAACATTTCATTTCCATCTACATTGTAGGATACATCTTAAAAAATCCTTCTTGAATCCATACATAAAAACATATATTAAATGCTCATTTAATTCTCCATAACAATCATCCTTATCTTAAATACGCTTCACCTACCCAATAACATCAACTATGTCGGCTGGGATCTCAAATCTCTCTCAAATTGTCATAATACTAACACTTGGTCAATATTGTGTTCTATCGCTCGGTCATCACTAGATAACTCGATTATTTACTAACACTCGACAAATACTGATGCTTGGTCGACACTAAATTTTCTTGGCATATATTGGTGCTTGGTCGACACTCGAATCACTCGGCACATACATAAGTTCCTTAATATTCTGCTCTATTACTCGGTCAATACTAATCTTGTAGTCATCCAAACTTCACTTAGACTTAAGATAAACAATATATTACCTCGTCAAGGTGTGATATCATCAAGTACCCATTGTAGTTTCACATAACTCAACCATTTCACTAGGTCTTCTTGTTATCTCTCCTTTTCAAATCTTCTTCATCAATAAATTGATATGGCACTTTACAAAATAGCAATTGTCTTACCAGTTAAGGTTTGACATAAATGGAAATATAACAATTGTTTCAATTGTAGTTTCCAACAATCTCCCTCTTTGGCATTGATGGCAAACACATGCAAACAAACAACATATGCAAGGTTCCCAAATAATCCAAAAAGTATGTTCTGTAAACAAATTTTCATTAATGTCCTTAGCTTCATTCTGATTCTCTCCAATAAAAATATTTCTCCCTCTTGGATAGATTTCTCTCTGTAGCTTATCTCTCTCTGTGTCTTCTCTGAATGTCTCCCTCATAGTATATCTCTCTCTTTGTTTCCTTACTGATTTCTCTTATGTATATCTCCGTCTTTGACAACAATGCCAAAGACATACATCTTCATTATGTAGATATCTTTGTGTTAGATTTCTGAATTCTATGCTCCCTCTGTCATCTTACGTATGACTGATCAACATCGTTTGCTTAGCACTTCACAGCTTCAGGCAACACCTAAAGTGTGGCCACCTTTTGCATCAATCTGTCAGATATTCTATGTAATACATTTGATGCAACCACTCCATATGATCTCAGTTAGCCTTAGATAGGGGAATTACCCCTAATTTGCCTCTTAGATACTCACGAGCATCCTTAGGTAAAGCCTTACTAAATATATCTGACAACTATTTTTTTGTATTAACATATTCAAGTCTTACTTCTTATCTTGTACCAACTCTCTCAAGTAATGATACTTGACAACAATATGCTTGGTCTTTGTATGCATCACAGGGTTTTTTGAAATATTTATAGCACTAGTGTTATCACAAAAAATAACAATGGGTTATGTGATCTCTTCTTTCATACCTTTCAACAATTGCTTGATCCACACTATGTTTGAATAATTCATTGCTGCTGCGACATATTCAGTGTCTGCTGTAGATTGAGAAATATAGTTCTATTTCTTGCTTGTCCAAGAGACTAGTCTCTTTCCTAAAAAGAACGCACCTCCACTTGCGCTCTTTCTGTCATCAATATTACCTGCCCAATCCGCATCTGTGTAAACTTTCAGTTCAAAATTCTCAATCTTCTTGCAATATAATCCACAGTCCTATGTTCCCTTCAAATATCTCAGAATCCTTTTCATTGCAATCAAGTGACTATCTTTAGGGTTTGCATAAAATCTTGCAACAATCCCAACTGCTAATGCAATATCTGGTCTACTGTGGACAACATATTGTAGTTTTCCAATCATTCATCTATACAAAGTTTGATTCACTTCAATTGTCTCATCAGTCTTTGACCTTAGATCTAGGACAAGAAGACCATGAATGCCTTCACAGATGCTAGGATCTAGACATTACTCTATATCTTCCACGCTTGATGCTTGAATTAAACTTGATCACTCCTTAATGCTTGAAGTGGATTACAATGTAACCTCTTCAATTCAAAGTTGTTGGATGGATCCCAAAATGAGGGAGGTAGCCTTGTATTTATACCTCTTCTATCCATTTTGGGGCTCAAAAGTCGAAGGAGACTGACAAGGATTTGAAATCCTTACCAAAATCAAAATAGCAAGCTTGAATTCAAATTTGGGCCCACGTTAGCATCTAAGGGGTGCCTCTCGATGTAGGGGGCGACTTGGGTCACTCCATATTTCTCGGGTCACCCTATACGAGGCAAAAAAGGATCAAATTTAAATTGGGGGTCAATTTTGATACAAGGATTTTAAAAATGTGCACGAAATCGAGGTGTGATCAAGCATAACAAGCATGGAAGCCTTGGACACTAAAATAGGGCCTAATGAAGGACCAAAACTATAATGCTTACAATTTAGGATGCTACATATCTAAATGTTGGATATAGTCATACTCTATTTCATTAGGAATATGAGTTTTGACAATGTCCTCAAAGGACTGTTGAATATTCCATCGTTCATCATCTTTAACAAGATTTTCATAAAATCATTTGAAAACATTACATATATTACAAGGAATAGATTAGAGAGTATCAAGCTCATCAATTATCACATCAATTATTTCCCTTTTATGTTTGTAATTAATATAATTGAAAAGCTATCTAGTGCATTTATTTCCTTCTTTTATGTAGTGGAGTCTAGATCTGATTTTAGTCTCTTGTCCTTTGTAATGTCCAATTTTATGCAATTGAGCTTCTGTAGCCATAATAAAAGTCAGAATTATAATATTGTTAGCATCATCATTAAGGAGTTTTCTTGCTAGAACAAGTTTTGGTTAGAGAAGTTTTTTCCTTATATTTACATTACGAGGCCATTCTTTTACTAAATGAACGTAGGAAATTAGTGCATTGAATAATAACAACATTCAACCAATCAATCCACAATTCCCCTTCAGTTTAGAAAAAGAATTCCAAATTCTCATAGGGGCCACAAAATAAGTTGGATTCTTTAAGTGATAAAAAATAATTTGAAAGGGAGGGAATGGTCTGCTTGAAGTTTGAGACAAACTTATATTTCTGATTATGGGAAATGGTCAGAAAATGTAGCAGAAAAATCCACTTGAACACTCTGCCCTCATAATCATAGACCAAAGGTAAGATGAGAGATATATAAAATCTATCTAACTTACTCAATTTTCTTCCCTCAACCATTCTACAATTAGATTAGGGCAAATTAGTTTTTAGAATGACTAGAAAATTCATCATGAAGAAGGTCTACCATTCCTAAAGAATTTTGACAAAATAACCCACTCCGAGATTCTTCCAAACTGAAAATAAATTATTTGAACTAAATGCAATCCTAAGATATTCAACCCTATTAAAATCTCCCCTCATTATCCAATCTACATTAGAAGAAAAATTAAACATCCAATTCCTTAATAATTTGATTATCACCTAAATAAACGACAAATATATCTATATTGCTCACCCCACTACTTTCTATGTCAATCTTAATTCATTATACACGAACTTAGAAGCAGCTAATGTTTCACCACATTCCAATGTCTACCAATAAAATGAAATAAAATAAAAAACACACGCTAATCAAAAACCATTCATGTTGTACGATATTGTTGGTACAGTAAACGACAGCGATGTAGGTAATTGAGTGGTGACATAAATGAATACATTCCTTAGTTCAATCAGGTACAGGTAACAAGTGATTAGGTAATGGATTAAAAAAATTCAAACGGTCCTCTTCCCAAAACGAAGGAACAGGAGAAATTAGTAAACGAAAATCAGGAAATCAGACTTATGGCTAAGTTCAACAACAACAATAGGAAAAAAAAGAATTAGTCTTGTGAAATGCAAAGGGGAGGAGGGAATGCCTGCCTCACATGGCAGAGGTCAGGCATAAAGGCTTAGGCTTAGCCTAAGTTTTTTGTGAATGGAGGTATGTGCATACACATGCTTTACCCATACTCCTTTTTTTTTCCGGTTGCTTTGTGTTTCTATAGATCTTGTCATCATGAAACGTGCTGTCTCTTAAAATTTGTATTAAGATTGTCACTACCCAAATGCATTTTAAGGAGGGAATTAGATTAAATAGGAGCTATGGACTTCTCAGATCTGAGATCATTGTTCGGTGTTCTTTTGGTTTATACAAATGCTTAGCTGTTGATTATTGGATGGAACAAGACCATCGTTTCTAACAGAGCCCACCTGTCGCCCCCTTCTGCTCACCCCCCTCTCTC